>CM076974.1:51525558-51538349 GCA_039105355.1 Benthosema pterotum
CCTGACTCTCCAATTAAAAATGTTACTGTACTCAGCAGATCCACATCAACACTTGCCTAACTTCTTTTATAGAACATAATTCTTGTAATTTTCAGATTTACTTTTCTGATCAGAGTATATGCAGCCATCATACACCATTTTCCTCTGCAATAACTGCTTTCCTCTTTCTATGTCCAATTTTCATTTCTCTCTCTTTTTAAAGGTAGGGGAAGTGATTTCACTTTTGTCAGATATCACCCAAAAAAAATTTTTTTCTGTTAAAATGCTCTATTATAAGGTGTGGAAACCACATATGGAGTTTCCCCTCCCCCCGTTAGCAGAAGAGCTAATAAAAGTTCCCCAGGTCACCACAATTCTCCTCCAATCAGGAGAGAGCAGCAGTTCACATAGTGTAGCTACTTTTGGGGGCCCCTAGTGCACCAGGCTGGTACTACACCATGAATTTCAAATCACTTCCCCTACCTTTAAGTATTCCTGTCTCTGTGAGTCTGTGTCTAGCGCAGTAGTGCCTTTGTTGGTCAGCCACGCTCAATGGTGGACCACGTTGTAAGAAAAATAATATATAAAATATATGTAAACTAAATTAAATTAGTTTACTTTGTGTAAAATATTTACTTGGACTACAAATACTGGTTTTGAATTCTGAGTAAACTGAGGAGAAGCAACCCTGTTACTGCAGTGCAACACTGTTACTCTAACAGTAACAGGGTTGCTCATCACAGTAACAGGGTTGCGAGTAACAGGTTTGCAAATTCATGCTAATATTAGATTTTTCTCAAATTGGGAAACTATCTGGTTAGCTAACTGTTAGCATTTACCAACAGGACAACCTTACATAAGTAAATAAGTTAAAACTTTTTTCCAAGTATTTGTATTATTCTGAAAGTATGCATAACAGGGTTGCGTGAGGTAGAGTGAGAAACTCTAGCAAGGCTAAAAATCTTGTAAAAATATGAAAAATAGAAGAGAGGACAAACCTGTGGTCTACCCATGCTGCTAGTACACCGTTTGGTGATGTCACTTGCAGTGTGTCATGTGACTCCCACCTTTCTTTTTCTTCTACCATGCTAAAAGGTTTACAGTAACAGGGTTGCTGCCAAAGTGTGGGACACTGATTCTTTTCATGATAATAGTTATTTATAATATTGTGTTGATAGAAAAATAGTTTTCCATGTCTACAAGAGACATCTATAAACATAATACCCTATTGGCCTGAATATAAGACTATGTTTTTTTCCCAATGGAAATATCCCAAAAATGGAGTTGTCTTATATTCAGGGGCTATACTATTTGACATTCAATGTTCTTTTTTCTGTAAATGGGTCTTGAAAAATGAGGGTCGTCTTATAAACGAGTCGTCTTATATTCGGGACAATACGGTAATACAAAAGAAAGTAGATTTAAATGTAATTTAAAGCGTTTTATCTGATATTCAAATTGGCCACCAGGGGGGTGGGACAATGTATTTTGTACTTTGTTTATTGGAAATTTCATGGGCGGGACATCAAATGTCCTCCAATTCTGGAATGACCCATATATATATATATATATATATATATATATATATATATATATATATATAATATATATATATATATATATATATATATATATATATATATATTATATATATATATAGCTGTCAGTCGATTAAAATATTTAATCGCGATTAATCGCATGATGGCCCATAGTTAATCTTCGATTAATCGTTTTTTTTTTTTTTTTTTTTTTTTTTTTTTTTTTTTACTGGGGACCCCCCAAAATAATTTCAGGACCACTGAGGGGTCACAACGAACAGGTTGAGAACACCTGCCTTAAACACTGCTTAAAAAAAGAAGAACTATGTTGGTCGATGTAAGATGTAAGATGATCACTTCACACAGGTGTGATTTTTAGTTAATTAGCAATAAAATAAAAAATAGTTTTCCCCTTGCTACATTACAGTATATCAGCCTTTTCATTGTTTTCAAAGGGAAAAAACACCTTATATCTTTGTGCCAACAATACTCCAGGTAATAAAAAAAATACCCTATGTCGAGGCTGTGGGAGAGGAGAGCTGTGTTTGGAGGGGAGGAGGGAGCACAGCTGTTTAACAAGCTTAATTGTGTTGCCAACTGCCAAAATCCAAAATGCACTAGTGGCACTTCTGGTTTTCAACCAGCTGAAAAGCACTAGATTTTCCGCCAGGAGTTTCTCAATAATTTTGGCGCTAGGGGAGTCTGGAAAAAAACTAAATATAGTTACAAATGCGCCAAGTTGGCAACCCTACTTCTGGCCATGCCGTCGTGATTATAGATGTACGTTTTACGTATCGCTCCTGCCTGGCTATATCTTGCAACGTTTTTGCTGGGATTATGCATTGGATTTACAAGCAAAACTGAAGGATTATACTTTTTGATGATCACTTTGAGAAAGGGTAAGTCATCAGGCCACCTCTCTCTCTCTCTTTCCCTGCCTGCTGCTCTGCGGGGGGGGGGGGGTCCGTGCGCTAATCTTGCGTTATTTTTTTTGACGCCGTTAACGCACGGCTGAGTTATAGCGAGATTAACGCGTTAACGCCGGCAGCCTAAATATAAATATATATATATATATATATATATATATATATATATATATATATATATATATATATATATATATATCAAACTGAAAACGGCAGTCATGGAGGTTAGGGTTAGATCCTGGAATGATTGGCTAATACAAGGAATGTGACGCATGCAGTATGGTGACATGAGTGCTCCTCACTTCACACAAGAGTGATTTCTATTCTTTCAGTCTCCGTTGGCTGCCAGTTCCCACCTGAGGTTGTGTGGTAGTTCTGACTGCTCCACACCGTACTGAACAACTGATAACTTACATAATGTCTTGAGGCTCGGACTGCAGTCTAAGACATACAGGTCATCAGGGGATGAGTATTGATATCTCCCATCCTCCTCTACAATCCATTTGCATCCTCCAAAGAGGATGATACGATCTCCCACCATGCAGCAGCACATCCTACGGGTTGGAGACGGGCCTTTCCCCTTGGTCTCAACCTTCTTCCAGGAAAATGTCTCTGGAGTGAATCTCCACAGATCATTGAGGTCTCCTGCTCTGCTATAACCACCAAATATGTACAGGTCTCCATTGTAGGTAAAAGCTGAATGACTGTAACGTTGTTCAGGAAGATGCTTTACATGAGGTGTGTCCAGCCAATGGTTGTTCTCAGTGTCAAACACTCTGATGTTGTTGTAGTATTCACCCATCTCCCAGCCTCCAAATACAAACATTTTTGTCCCAATGATAGTGGCAGAGTGTTCATCTGAACCAAGAGGTTTAGGTCCTCTGGTGTTGACCAAAGACCAGATCATAGTACTGGTGTCCAACTTGTACGTGCCATTACTGTATCCAGCTCCTCTGGTAAGTCCTCCGTGAACATACATGACCTTCCCCAAGACACAGGCTGAATGGTACATCCTCCCTCCAGGAACAGTGCCAGAAACCTGTGGTTTGGACCATGTGTGGGTGTCGACATTAAAAGTATAAAGCAGGTTGCAGTAGTTGTGTCCGTAGAACTCACCCCCTCCCCAGAGGTAGATAATGTCCTCAACCAGCACAGCTGTGTGGCCGTAGCGCCTGGAGGGAACCTCACCGTGTGGTTCTCCCATTCCTGGTGATGTCACTGTGGTCAACTTCCTCCAGCGCAAAGACACTGTGTTGAAGACCTGCACACAATTCTGACCCTTATTGCATTCATCTTTAATTCCAAAGTAGTACAGCTCGTGTCCCACCGCTACACCAACACCACCATGTGGCGATCCCTTTTGATGTAATGTCCAGGAAAACATATTTAGCACAACATTTAACAGTAGACTAAATAAGCATGTTGTCTTCCTGCTCTGAAGATGAATAAAGAGCTCAAAGGACAAGAGACAAATACGCAGACATCTAACTTCTAAACCCTTTAGAGTCTAGAAGTGTCTTGAAGAGATCTGTGTTGAGGAACGGAGTCTTGGAAAAGATTAAACCTGAATTCTCTCCAAGGCTATATACAGGCCGAAAGGGACACTCTCTAGGTGATCCTCAGACTAGCCATCCATCGTTGCTTCCAGTCATCCTGGTTCTCCATACATCCGGCCAGCTCCTCGGTGCTTTGTGCTACTGTGTAGTTCTTAAGTACATCCACATTATGTTAATGTGGGACGTCCTCATGACAGGCGTTCGTGTGTTGGTTCCCATAGCAGCAGTTTACTGGCTGGCAGCTGTTGGTGTATTGGTGTGACTCAGTGAGACAGATTTAGAAACATCCATATATGGACATAAAAGGGACCCAGAGAGATGGGTACAACGGGTATTCCATAGCCAGTTGGGACATCGATTTCCAACTGTCTCATCGTTACTGACTCTATTGCTGGGCATCGGTCTAATATATCCAAATCACACCTGGGTGAAGTGAGGGGCGGTCTCATCATGTTACATCATTGATTACAACATAATGTCACAGGTTTACTCGACGGGTAACAAGAGATGTTACCTAAACGGTAAAAAATATATTATTATTCAACATTTTCAGTAAAACATATTGCATTAAATATTTTTGCAAAAATATATGACTATTTTACAAGTCGTGGTGGAGCTGTGTGTTTGAGTGTTTATTGTTGTCTCCACCGTAACCCTGACTATGTTTCGTCCTCTGTCCGTCCGTCCTGCGGGTGACGTAACAGTCTTCAGCCTGACCCAAGACAGTGGTCACCACCAGTGACTGTTCTACAGGGTGACGTAACAGTCACACTGTGGGGGTGACTGTTGCCCTCACAGGGTGACTGTTGCCCTCACAGGGTGACTGTTGCCCTCACAGGGTGACTGTTGCCCTCTTAGGGTGACTGTTGCCCTCACAGGGTGACTGTTGCCCTCTTAGGGTGACTGTTGCCCTCACAGGGTGACTGTTGCCCTCACAGGGTGACTGTTGCCCTCACAGGGTGACTGTTGCCCTCACTGTTGCCCTCACAGGGTGACTGTTGCCCTCACAGGGTGACTGTTGCCCTCACAGGGTGACTGTTGCCCTCACATGGTGACTGTTGCCCTCACAGGGTGACTGTTGCCCTCACTGTTGCCCTCACAGTGTGACTGTTGCCCTCACTGTTGCCCTCACAGGGTGACTGTTGCCCTCACAGGGTGACTGTTGCCCTCACAGGGTGACTGTTGCCCTCACATGGTGACTGTTGCCCTCACTGTTGCCCTCACAGGGTGACTGTTGCCCTCACAGGGTGACTGTTGCCCTCACAGGGTGACTGTTGCCCTCACAGGGTGACTGTTGCCCTCACAGGGTGACTGTTGCCCTCACAGGGTGACTGTTGCCCTCACTGTTGCCCTCACAGGGTGACTGTTGCCCTCACAGGGTGACTGTTGCCCTCACTGTTGCCCTCACAGGGTGACTGTTGCCCTCACAGGGTGACTGTTGCCCTCACTGTTGCCCTCACAGGGTGACTGTTGCCCTCACAGGGTGACTGTTGCCCTCACAGGGTGACTGTTGCCCTCACTGTTGCCCTCACAGGGTGACTGTTGCCCTCACAGGGTGACTGTTGCCCTCACAGGGTGACTGTTGCCCTCTTAGGGTGACTGTTGCCCTCACAGGGTGACTGTTGCCCTCACAGGGTGACTGTTGCCCTCACATGGTGACTGTTGTCCTCACTGTTGCCCTCACAGGGTGACTGTTGCCCTCACAGGGTGACTGTTGCCCTCACAGGGTGACTGTTGCCCTCACAGGGTGACTGTTGCCCTCACAGGGTGACTGTTGCCCTCACAGGGTGACTGTTGCCCTCACAGGGTGACTGTTGCCCTCACAGGGTGACTGTTGCCCTCACATGGTGACTGTTGCCCTCACTGTTGCCCTCACAGGGTGACTGTTGCCCTCACAGGGTGACTGTTGCCCTCACAGGGTGACTGTTGCCCTCACAGGGTGACTGTTGCCCTCACAGGGTGACTGTTGCCCTCTTAGGGTGACTGTTGCCCTCACAGGGTGACTGTTGCCCTCACTGTTGCCCTCACAGGGTGACTGTTGCCCTCACAGGGTGACTGTTGCCCTCACAGGGTGACTGTTGCCCTCACTGTTGCCCTCACAGGGTGACTGTTGCCCTCACAGGGTGACTGTTGCCCTCACAGGGTGACTGTTGCCCTCACAGGGTGACTGTTGCCCTCACAGGGTGACTGTTGCCCTCACAGGGTGACTGTTGCCCTCACAGGGTGACTGTTGCCCTCACAGGGTGACTGTTGCCCTCACTGTTGCCCTCACAGGGTGACTGTTGCCCTCACAGGGTGACTGTTTCCCTCACTGTTGCCCTCACAGGGTGACTGTTGCCCTCACAGGGTGACTGTTGCCCTCACTGTTGCCCTCACAGGGTGACTGTTGCCCTCACAGGGTGACTGTTGCCCTCACAGGGTGACTGTTGCCCTCACAGGGTGACTGTTGCCCTCACAGGGTGACTGTTGCCCTCACTGTTGCCCTCACAGGGTGACTGTTGCCCTCACAGGGTGACTGTTGCCCTCACAGGGTGACTGTTTCCCTCACAGGGTGACTGTTGCCCTCACAGGGTGACTGTTGCCCTCACAGGGTGACTGTTGCCCTCACAGGGTGACTGTTGCCCTCACAGGGTGACTGTTGCCCTCACATGGTGACTGTTTCCCTCACAGGGTGACTGTTGCCCTCACAGGGTGACTGTTGCCCTCACAGGGTGACTGTTGCCCTCACAGGGTGACTGTTGCCCTCACAGGGTGACTGTTGCCCTCACAGGGTGACTGTTGCCCTCACTGTTGCCCTCACAGGGTGACTGTTGCCCTCACATGGTGACTGTTGCCCTCACAGGGTGACTGTTGCCCTCACAGGGTGACTGTTGCCCTCACAGGGTGACTGTTGCCCTCACAGGGTGACTGTTGCCCCTCACAGGGTGACTGTTGCCCTCACAGGGTGACTGTTGCCCTCACAGGGTGACTGTTGCCCCTCACAGGGTGACTGTTGCCCTCACAGGGTGACTGTTGCCCTCACAGGGTGACTGTTGCCCTCACTGTTGCCCCCCCCCCCCCCCCATGCCCATGCCTAGATCCGCCCCTGAACAACTGTCTCTATGGCATCAAAAACGAGTCGTCACAGTGGTGGTGAAACAGGTGTACTTGTTCTGGCACTCACACTAGTTAATACATTACCATACAGTACACACACATGCAGTAGTTAGTATAGTTCATACATTACCATACAGTACACACACATGCAGTAGTTAGTATAGTTCATACATTACCATACAGTACACACACATGCAGTAGTTAGTATAGTTCATACATTACCATACAGTACACACACATGCAGTAGTTAGTATAGTTCATACATTACCATAGAGTACACACACATGCAGTAGTTAGTATAGTTCATACATCATGTATTGTTGATGTAGGAAGCTACATCAAGCTACTTTTGTTGTGTAGCTTGTAGGGTACCTTGCTACAATTTTCTGGGGATAGCTTGTAATGTAGCTTAGCTACATTTGTTCGATAATAACAACTAGTGTAGCTTACTACATTTTCCCAGTAACTTGCCCAACACTGGTCTTACAAAGCAATGAGCAGGGCAGTCCAGCAGATGGCGGTGGTGTGCCAGACAATGTAGTGTTTATTGTAACTGTAATGTGTTTGTGCTTCCTAGCTGGTTGTACCTGTTGTATGTTAACAGTTTAATTATGCCTGTCATAATTTGTCTTTAATAATAGGCCTTTATGCTTTGACATGGGCGGGGCGCTAATAAGGCAGCAGCAGGTACATTTTAAACGCGTAAACAATATTTAACAGGTCTAATCTTAATAACACACTAGGTCTTATTAGTTATTACGCTTCAAACGAACCTCAAAAGCCTTGTACAAACACGGTGCACGTTCACACATTCATGAGCGGTTAATGTGGTAACAATGTGTGGGAGTAAGACAGGCCCGGATGTAACGTTTTCCAATTGGGGGGGGGGGGGGGGGGGGGGGGGGGGGGGGGGGGGGGGGGGGGGGCAGGCAAAAATGGTATGGGTGCGGATTCATCGCCCGTGGCGCGAAGCGACACGGGCGATGAAGCCGCACCCATACCATTTTCGCATTCATACCATATTAGGTTACAGGACTTTTATTACCATCAATAATAACATCAGTTGTTGTTGAAGTTGCAACAGACACGCAGCATGCTTAAAGCTAAAGGTCTGACTCAGAGAGTTTTCTGTTTTCAATGATGAAATGCTGTTGGTTTAGTGGTGCGACAATTGGAGTTAGTTAGTAGCAGTAGTGTTTTTCAAATTTTAAATATAAACAGTTTAATTTGAAATTTCTTTGAAATTCGGGTTGTTTTGCCTCTGTCTGGGCATTTATGGGGGCATTGCCCCCCAATGCCCATGCCTAGATCCGGCCCTGGGAGCAAATATGTAGTTAGCAGAAGCTTGTATGTAATTCAATCATTGGAAAAGTACAACGCAAATGAAGAGTAGCCTATGTGTTGTCATTTGTTTTTTTTTATAATATATATATATAATATATATATATATATATATATATATATATATATATATATATATATATATATATATATATATATATATAATATATATATATATATATATATAACATTTTCTGGTTACAGTACCTTAACCACCAAGGAAAAGCTTAATAGGCACCAAAATATTTTCCCCCTTGTATTATTTTATTTTATTTATGTATTTCGGGAAAACTGCTCGATAATAAAAGACCCCTCATGGGCCCCCACAATACATACTGTAGTTCTGAGGGGGATTTGTGTTCGTGACCTTTGACCTTACAAAAGGGCCTATAACTTTTTTTTTTTTTTTTAAATAGACCTCTCCTGCTTAGTGGTGCTTAGTGGTCCTGCTTGGTGTTGTAGAGCAGGGGTTTTCAACCTTTTTGACACCAGGGACCACCATTTATTCAGCATTTGAGCCACGGACCATCATTTGATGACATTTTAGCCCCAGAGACCTAAAACTAAAGAATTCTTTTGGTTTTGTTCACAATTCCAGGCTGTATTATGCCAACAAAACAGTGTAAACTTCTTAATTAAGTGGTGCTGATTCAGATGATGAATATTTTAACTCTTGAGAGTGTAAAGATGAAACCAAATGGACCCGTAAGGGTCCATTTGGTTTCATTTTTACATTTTCAAGAGTTACATCTGGTTAACCAGCTTTCCATCATTTAGCCTGGGGACCACCTGAACCTTCTCAAGGGCCACTGGTGGTCCCCTAAAATGCCGCTGGTGGTCCCCTAAAATGCACATCAGATATCTAAATACTGAAAGGAGTAACTTTCTTTTTAAACTGTCTGGGGTGTTCACATGAGACTGAGTAGAGTAGACCATACAATGACAACGTTTTGCTTTTTGTTTTTTTTTTTTGTTTTTTTTAAGTACTGTGGGGACTAGGGTTGCCACATGGGTCTGACAAAAATCCTGGACATTTTGACCATCCAATCGGTGGCCTATTATCGGCGGCGATTATCGGCCTTTTGGTCAAAAGCAACGCAGCTCTTTAAACATCTAACCCAGAAAGATATCACACTTTTACACTGAAATGTTACTGCTCTCATTATTTTATTACTCTTCTTCAACAGATTAATAATTAGGCTACTTAACCATTAATTTCCAACTCTTTCTGGAGCAGTCCACTTTCCATTTTTCTCATCTCAGTTATCTTTAGATAAACATATTTAGATTCAGGAGTTTTTTCACTAATTTTGGTGGTAGGGGGGTCTGGAAAAGAGGTAAATATAGCGACAAATTTGGCAACACTGGTACGTACAGGCACGCTACAATTTAATAGGACTATCATACTGATCTGAGACTGTGAGTGACGCAATCAGGTTAGTTGTGGTCTCTAGTTTTGGCCATGTAAAAAAAACATGTATAAAAATCCGGGACATTCAAGTGCCCAGGATTTATTTTATTTTTTCCTGGACAGACCATGAAAATCCGGACAATCAGGAAAATCCGGGACGTGTGGCAACACTAGTGGGACTATAGAGTAATAGGTGGGGACAGAGTGGAACAGATTGTTACTGGTGGAGTGGTCGGACTTTTGTTGGGGGAACACCAGTTTCTGGCGCGCGTTTCTGGCTTCTGGGGAGAAGAAAAGAAGGCATGGAGGTTGTCCCATGTAGTGCCTACCTAGTACCTACCTACCCTGTGCTGGCTGTGGTTTGTCCCTTTTATTGTTAGGTTTAAATGTGATCCAAGTACAGTTACAGTAACACTATAACTATCACAGACCACTCCCTCGTTGACGCGGGGGCGGGGGCGAGCGTGCGTCCAGACCTCTGACAGTGCAGGCAGACGCAGAGCCATCTAGCAGAAGAGCTGCGACATTGAGGGGTCAGAAAGTGAGCCGCGCCTCGAGCTGCTGTTCATTCATGCAGCCCGAATAGGGACAAACCTGGAGTTGTAAATGTTTACAACGAGGGCGGCGCTGTTTTATGCATGTTTTCAACAAGTCAACACGTCATCCAGTACGTGTCCCTATTTTGTTGTTCCTATTCTCTATTCAAGTCTAAGTAGAGGAGCCGCCATTGGACTGGACTGGCCCCATGAAGTGGACGGAGTTGTCGCAACTCTGTCTGTACTCTGTGGCTCTGGGCAGACAGCAGAGTGCGTGCAGGTGTGATTGGAGTGTTGTGGATTCATTCCCACAGGATCTGTCCTTCCTTCTCCTCACTGCGACCTGCTGCACTCACTGTCTGTCTGTCTGTCTGCAACACACCACTACTGACTGGATATAACTTTAGTCAAAGTTTTTATTAGGTTTACAAACAGGAGAAGAATAACGGACCCAAAACGCACACACGCGCTCCACGCACGGACACCGTGACATTACCACCTGGAGCTGTAGTGGAACCTAATCGAACGTCCGTGGATGAACTGAACTGAACGGACACACACACACACACACACACACACACACACACACACACACCATGAAGAAGTCTGGATACTCAGGTAATGCTCTGTCTTTGTTGTTGTTGTTGTTTACTTATTGTTTACCTTCTCTTACATGATGTAACGTTATGTGTACAGTTAACTCTCTCTGTCTGTCCTGTCTGTCTGTCTCTCTCTCTCTCTCTTCTCCTCTCTCTCTCTCACTCTCTCTCTCTCTCTCTCCTCTCTCTCTCTCTCTCTCTCCTCTCTCTCTCTGTCTCTCTCTCTCTCTCTCTCCTCTCTCTCTCTCTCTCTCTCTGTCTCTCTCTGTCCTCTCTCTTCTCTCTCTTCTCCTCTCTCTCTCTCTCTCTCTCTCTCTCTCTCTCTCTCTCTCTCTGTCTCTCTCCTCTCTCTCTCTCTCTCCCTCCTCTCTCTGCTCTCTCTCTCTCTCTCTCTGTCTCTCTCTGTCTCTCTCTCTGTCTCTCTCTCTGTCTCTCTCTCTCCTCTCTCTCTCTCTCTCTCTCTCTCCTCTCTCCTCTCTCTCCTCTCTCTCTCTCTCTCTGTGCGTGCTCGCGCGCGTGTCAAGTTGGCCATAGCTTGTAGTGTGTGTGTGTGTGTGTTGTGTGTGTGTGTGTGTGTGTGTGTGTGTGTGTGTGCGCGCGTGTGCGTGTGTGTGTGTGTGTGTGTGTGTGTGCGTGCGTGTGTGTGTGTATGTGTGAAAGGGGCAGAAAGTGAAAGAGAAATGTGTGTTTTTCCATATTGATCAAGGTTCAAGGTTGAGGCTTTATTGTTGGATCTTGTGTTTGGTTTTGTTTTGACAACGCAGCAGCGCAGCCACGCAGCCACACACATACAGTATAATATAACAGCAAAAGGTGCAGTTCAGGATATGTTTTATATTATGTGTACACTAAGGTTTATCATTGATTAACACGATCACCCCATAGACCAGTGGTTTTCAACCAGTGGTCCTTGAGAGGGTTCCAGGAGGTCCCCAGCAGGGGTGTAGTGGAGGGGGGACGCGGGCGGACGGCGTCCCCCCACTTCTCACATCTAAAATATTTTTTGGGTCTGAAAAAAATCATTAGTATGGTGAAATACATCTTGATGACATCATCAAGGTGTATTTCACCATGTTAATGAGTTTCCTTTTTTCTGAGAGTGTACAAATGGAACCAAATGGACCCGCTAGGGTCCATTTGGTTCACATTTGTACACTCTCAAAAAAAAAATACCCCACTACTAAAAGTACCACTACAACACTGGTCCCCAGGCTAAATGATGTAAAGCTGGTTAAACAGATGCAACTCTTTGAGGGTTACACCGCTCTATTCCGACATCCCGCCACTCCTACATTGACGTCCAATTGTCGGAGTGGCAGTACTTATATTATTTGAAAACATGTCGCCACTCCGACAGAAGAGGTAGCACCATTCCTACAAGCATTATGTGTCGGAATGGCAACCATTATATTTTTTGTCATTGAATGGAGACATGTAGGAATAGAGCCATGTCGGAATAGGGACATGTAGAATAGAGCCATGTCGGAATAGGGACATGTAGGAATAGAGCCATGTCGGAATGCAGGCATGTAACCCTCTTTGAGAGTGTAAACATGAAACCAAATGGACCCTTGCACGTCCATTTGAAAAAAAGGTTCTAAATAAATATTAAACACAACAGAAACACAACTTGTTTCTGTTGTGTATCACCATGTTACTGATTTCTTTCAGACCTCCATTTTAGGAAACACAGAATGGGGTGAACTTTTATATCACGTTCACACTAGGGCATTAACGACTTGGGATTTTTTCAAGTCGACTTGTCAGACAGTCAAGTCGAAGTTGTATCGATTTATCGTTTTATGGCGC
>CM076974.1:51538849-51576810 GCA_039105355.1 Benthosema pterotum
CTTAGAAATGTCCTTGTGATACCCCATCTTTTTAAAGCATTAAATTGAGTTTTACATGCTATTTTAAAATCGCTCTGTTGTGTGCAGATGTGATGGAATCTCAAAAAGTTTTCACTATACCTCTGCAAGTGTGTGGTGGGTGGTACAAGGTCTTACGTAAAAGTAGACTTTGAGATCCAATTTTCCGTTTTTGTTAAAGTTTTGCTCTTTGAACACCGTAACATCTAGGAAATTGATTATTTTTTCTGTGCTAGTCACATAATTTGGACCATCAGGAAGGCCAATGCGACCAAGCTGGAGACCCAGTTTGAGAGCGGAGATGGGAGGACAACAACATGGCAAGGGCTGCGTACCATCACACAGAGGGACTACAGAGGGAGGTCTAGATCTGCAGAGACCCTCCCTCCCCAGACTGAGCCTCAGACTGAGACCCAACTCTACTAGTGTGAGTGGAGCAGGCACAAGTTAAGCCATCGGCGGTTGGCGGTCGGCGGTCGGTCGTCCCTCAGGGTACTCTGATTGGCTGGTTTGGGTGATGACGTAATCATGACGAAATCTAGAGATCTTCAAGAGTATTGTGGAGAGTATCATCTCTGGAGTTGTCGGGGTTAATTGCTCTCTGCTCGCTCGTAACACTCGCGCACAAGGAGGCTATGGCCTACTTGTTTGCACTCTACCGAGGGCTGATCTAGTTTCCTTCTGTAAGTCCCTCATTTATCCACTGCCATGGCCACCTGCCGCAATCACCAGGAGGTGGGCCACAGGCGGTAGTGTGGGTTACCAGTGACCAAATTCAGTTTGGAAACGACTGATTTCTCCGGTTTTATGATGAGGAAAATCGGGCCCATAGTCTCCCCGGCCATAGACGAGATCAACGGGCATCGCTTCCCTTGATTGGTCAAGCCAAACTATCGGCTTCACTGATTGGATAAACTTTACGTGATGTTTGTGCTCTGAAAAATCTAAGAGGAGTGAATATCACCGATAAGGACTCACATCATAGGATAGGCGATATATAGGATACTTTTTACCCGTAGGATACCGAATAAAAATACTGTTAAACAATAGGATAGCGTTGAGCGATAGAATACTGTTGAACAGAAAGATACTGTTGACCCTTAGCTATACTGTTTACCCTTAGGATACTGTTTAATGATAACATACTATTAAACAATAGGATACTGCAGACCAATACTGTCGACCCATAGGATACCGTTGACCCGTAAGATACTGTTAGCCCACAGGATACTATCGAACAATAGAATACTGTTGAATAAAATACTGTTGAACAATAGTATTGTAGACCAATAGGATACTGTTCATAGCATACTGTTGAATAATATGGTACTATTGAACAATAGGATACTGTCGACCCATCGAACACTATTGATCAATAGGGTACTGTTAAACAGAGGGATACTGCTGACTCTTAGGATACTGTTGAACGATAACATACTATTAAACAATAGAATACTGTCAAATAAAATAGTCATAGGATACTGTAGACCAATACTGTCGACCCATAGGATACTGTTGGACAAAAGGAATTATCCACTGTCATACCGTTAGCAGCCATGTTATGCTGGACGATGCATCTGAGAGGACCAGGAAAAGCATGTCAAAGTGCTGTGACAGTGGGACACTGCGTGTACTGCTTTGGGGGCAACAGCAAACACACTGACGTGTACGTCTTCAACACAGTGTCTTTCACCTGGAGGAAGTTGACCCCTGCACTGGCCCAACCAGCTATGCATCCCCGCAGGCGTCCGGGCCACACATCTGTGTTGCTCGACGATAAGGTATATCTCTGGGGAGGTAGCCCTTACTGCAATGACCTCTTTGTGTTTGATGTGAACGCCCATGTATGGTCCAGACCACGGGCTTATGGGACAGTTCCAGATGCGAGGTATCATCACACAGCCTGTGTCTTGGGGAAGGCCATGCTTATTCATGGCGGATGGATCTACGGCGGTAGATTTTGTAACAAAATCTACATGTTGGACACCTCCACAATGGTCTGGACTGTAATCAACACCAGAGGAACTGAAACTCGAAGCGCATACGATCACACTGCCACCATCATCGGTACGAAGATGTTTGTATTTGGGGGCAGGGGCCCTTGTCAACGTGACAGACACTCCATCCGAGTGTTTGACACAGAGAAAAACAAGTGGCTGCACATGCCTCAGACCTTCCCATTAGAAGAACAACATGGAATTCATTCAGCCTTTACCTACAATGGAGAACTGTACATATTGAAAGGGCTTGTGAAGGGTTGGTTTCATGACGATATGTGGAAATTTAGTCCAGACACTTTCTCCTGGAAGAAGGTTAAGCCCAAGGGGAAAAGCCCGGTCTCAAAGCAGGACTGTATTCCTCCCTGTTGCATGATAGGAGAGCGTATCATTGTCTTTGGAGGAGGGTTTCTTACCTCCTCCAAGAACCTGTCATGTGAGGTGTGTGTCTTCGACCTCAGTCCCAGCCTCAAGACATTTTGCAAACTAGTAGTGATTGAGTCCGGACTGGAGTGGTCTCAACTCCCACACAACATCAGGTGGGAACTGTCGGCCATGGGTGGGACCAGTCCATCTCTCGAGGAGTGAAAAGACCTATCAGGAGCAGTCGTAGAACTCGGCCACACGGCTTCTGATCCTTTGACAAACAGAGATTTGTTCCAGCGTTTGGGCCTTTCAGCCACACAAATAGCGTTTTTGGACACAGATTTTTTTCCCCAAAGGGAAAATAAGTGATTTTTTTCCCAAAATATCAGGGGCAGTGGAGCTGTGCCGTCGGGCAGGGGCGGATGTAACATTTCCCAATTGGAAGGGGCAGGAGAAAATGCTATGGATGCTGCACGAGTAGGGATATTTCTTTTGCATTATTAGTGGGGTTGCCAAGTGGAACCCCACTACTGTGATGGCTGTAAACTTTTTTTTGTAAACTTTTTTCTAATATTTATTTCATAAACCTCCAGACGTAACTAAAGCATGTTTCAAAATTGGTAGGTCATTAGGGGGTACTGTATATATCTGCTGAGAATGTGTATGTTGCTCTACTCCACAGGGTTCAATGAATGAACATTGAAAACCTAGACAACAGCATCATGTCACCATTACAACATCAGTGGGGCTAGCTAGCATCTCGGTTGCAGACTACATTATCACACATACAGTATATATATGATACTGTGTGTGTGTGTGTGTGTGTGTGTGTGTGTGTGTGTGTGTGTGTGTGTGTGTGTGTGTGTGTGTGTGTGTGTGTGTGTGTGTGTGTGTGTGTGTTTGTGGTAGCTGGTATGCTTTGTGTTTTTCCTACCATGGTATTTGTTGATCTATTTTTGACTAGTCGTTTGGGTTTAAAGTAGTCTGTTTTTAAGTAGGGGTCTGTCTGTTTTTTAAGTTCACTGTGGACTAGGTAATCTTTTAAATTCTTATATTTTCTGCAGGCAGGTGTAATTTTGTATTCCTCTAGTAATTAATCTGTCCTTCTTGCAAAGTTCCCTTTTATCTTCATGCTTGCTATTTTTGCTTGAGCATGTTGAGCATTTCGGGGTCTTTCATCTCTTTCTTTCACCTCTCTGAAGGTGTCAAAGGTTTTTCTTAGAAATGTCCTTGTGATACCCCATCTTTTTAAAGCATTAAATTGAGTTTTACGTGAATTTTAAAATCGCTTTGTTGTGTGCAGATGTGATGGAATCTCAGAAGTTTTCACTATACCTCTGCAAGTGTGTGGTGGGTGGTACAAGGTCTTATGTAAAAGAGCGTGTGTGTCTGTTTCTTTAAAGTAGACTTTGAGATCCAATTTTCCGTTTTTGTTAAAGTTTTGCTCTTTGAACACCGTAACATCTAGGAAATTAATTATTGTCTCCACCGAAGGTGGGGACTATAAAACGCCCTCTGTCCGTGCACGTCCTGAGTCTGTCCGTCCCACGACTGTCTGTTAATGCACCACGGACAGACAGATCTGTCCGTCCCACGACTGTCTGTCCGTGCACGCAGCCCGTTCGTCATGAGGTCATGACGACGTTATAGTTGATACACTAGTACTAGTAGACGTTCAAACCTGAGCCCAGACGGTGGAGATCTGGGTGCAGGTCTCTAGGAGGACCCCTGAGCTTGAGAAGCTTGAGATGACGTCATGATGAGGTCATAGGTATGAAGGTCATAGGTCATAGGTATAAAACGCCCTCTGTTCGTGCACGCAGCCCGTCCGTCCCCCGAATCTGTCTGTCCCACGACTGTCTGTCCGTGCACGCAGGCCGTCCGTCATGAGGTCATGACGACATTATAGTTGATACACTAGTACTAGTACACATTCAAACCTAAGCCCAGACGGTGGAGACCTCTAAGAGGACCCCTGAGATTGAGAAGCTTGAGATGACGTCATGATGAGGTCATAGGTGTGAAGGACAGCCGGCAGCATCATAATTAGGTTCAAGGTTCAACGTTTTTTATTTGTCATGCTTTTTCACAGTGCCAAGACAATAACAATACAATAAACAATGACAGGAGAATAGACAAAAGAACAAACAATAGATCAGCAAGTAACAAGTTAGCACTTATAGCTCCTGAGGAGTTGACCATGGAAACGGCCTCTGTCCGTGCACGCAGCCCTCTGTCCGTGCACGCAGCCCTCTGTCCGTGCACGCAGCCCTCTGTCCGTGCACGCAGCCCTCTGTCCGTGCACGCAGCCCTCTGTCCGTGCACGCAGCCCACTGCCAGACTCCTGAAGAGACTGAGATGACATCAAAGTAGAGGGACCCTGACCCCAGATATTTTTTTTCTTGAACTCTAATATCTACATATGTAGTGGGTTGGGCTTGAGAGGTTACTATTAGTGATGCCACGCCCCCCTCATTATCAGACTGATTTAATACAAGCCGCATGCAGCTGGGCATTAGGTGGCTGTCTGTTGGTGGGGGTAGCATGAGAGAGCGTCTCTGTTCAAGGTACAGATTATCTCAGATCTTGTTTAATGTTTGCCCTCTTTTCTAATAGTCGTTAATGCATATCATTGTAATTGTAGGTGCCTGCTGGGCGCTGGTCGGGCTGTATTATAAACGTGTGTGTCCTGGAACTTCTTGCTAACCATGTGCGTGCTGGAACTTCTGGCTAAGGTAGCCTACCGCACATGCCTGTTTTGATTATTTTAAATGTTTGTTTAGCACTTACTAAAACACCGTACCGTATGTTGTAGGTGCTGACTGCCCTCATGTTGGCTGTATTATCTCCCACAAACGGGAACTTAAAGGGCACGTTTGCCCTATGCTTGCAGAGCACTGTTTCATTTAGGTAAGACTGACCCGTGCTACTTTAATGCCTCTAAGCATAATCTATAGATGTTTTAATTATTTCTCTTTGTGTGGCAGTTCTCAGCCTTGTAACCAGGCTATGGTGGGTCACCTGCCCAGCGTGTGTATAGATGTTCGATTTTACTAAGGTAAAGCAGTTAACCTGCCGTATTGGCTTTATTCGTTCAGTGACCAGACAAGTTATTAATGATTACTTTGTCTCTTGGCGGTGTCCAGACCCGGTCTTCAGGTTGTTCTGCTGCCCAGCATGTAGTGTGTGTGCGTGTGTGTGCACAATAACGGAGGTAAGGCAGCTCCAATGTCATTTATTTTTCTGAATATTATGTGTATGTTGAAGGTTGCTAAACAGCTTCTTTGTTTTGTTAGGTGACCTGTGGGCTGCCTTGCCACCGCTGTTTTTGTCCTCTTATTATTTTGTTTATTTGATTTCGTTTTGTATGCATTTTGTTTTATTTGTAAACCAACTTGGAACATTTATAAACCAAACTGACTAGCTATATTCTAAGACAACAGTAGTAGGCTACAGGGAACTGGTTGGTTGCGTTCTGGACAGGTGGAGGGGGTTCACTGGTGTTGGGTTTTCTTTCAGGGTACTTTGCGGGCTACCAAGCATGTTTCCTTCTGGTGTGTAATTTTACTGGTGTGTTTAATCTTACTTTTTGTTTCGTTTGCAGTGTACGTGTGACCCAGCTTGGGGGTTTGCTGTGTTTTTGGTGGCGTTGTTCTTTGTCCCTACACTCCCTCACTCCCTACCTTCCTTCCCTTCCAGGACCACCGGCAGGACCCCAGACCGCTTCTGAAGTCAATTTTAACCATCTTGATATATTCGATATCTTGACCTGCTGTATCAAAGTCAATTTTAATTAGCCTTTTGAAATATTCTGAACATCCTGTCAAATGAACTTATTGTGAATAAATGAACTTATCTATTCAACTGGAAACACGTCTCTGCCATTTCCCTAGGTTTGCCAACCCGGTGGGCTGGTAGACCTCATAGCTTTCTGTATATCTCTACATTTAGCTTAACTTCTCAGGTGAAATTCCTGGGTGGCGTAGTCAGGCTACTTATATGTTTCCGGGCCTTAGTGCCCTGGCCACATATAGTTTGAATGATTTTTTATTTCCAACTGAAATGAAATAGAAATTTCAAATTCAGAAAAGACATTAGTATTTTATATATATTAGAATAATATCATCAATTCTTGAGCCCGGACGGTGGAGACCTGTGCCCTGTAGGGGCACAATCTTGTGTTGTGTTATAGTGCACTAAGTTGCACACTTGCCCGATCGGGCAGTGTGATAGCAGTCTTCACTTGCCCCACCATTTTTTTTACTTGCCCCGGGCAAGCGGGCAAGTGTTAGTGTCAAGCCCTGAACAACATCCAATGGGACATTAACACAAGCAGGACTGGGAATGCAAATACTCCTATTAAAAGGTAGGGTAAGTGATTTGAAATGCATGGTGTAGTACCAGCCTGGTGCACTAGACATAAAACCAAATGGACCCTTGCGGGTCCATTTGGTTTCATGTTTACGCTCTCAAGAGTTAAAATATTAATCTAAATAATTGGCCCAAGTCTAGTTGGAAAATGTAGAAGATTAATGCTCATTTTCATCTGTATGTTTGACTGTTTTGTTTCCCAAATCCAGCCTGGTTGAAAACCATCGCTTTTTAATCATACCATGATACCACCGGCCCCCCTACGGGTCGTGGCCCACCGGGAGACCTCCCTGTACGCCCAGTGGTCGATCCGGCCCTGGTAATGATGCTTAGAAAACAATCACTCACACAGTCAGTGTCCAGTGTGCTGTCAGACATGTCTTAGGGGAGGTGAGGTCTTGGGTCTGGTCACAACATTACTGTTACTACACAGGGCTTGACACCAACACTTGCCCGGGGCAAGTAAAAAAAAATGGTGGGGCAAGTGAAGACTGCTACCGGGTTGCCCGATCGGGCAAGTGTGTGACTTAGTGCACTATAACATAACAAAAGATAAATTTGTCTTGAAGGGAGTCATTGCACTCTGCCTCTGTGTCTTTCCCTGCTTTCTAGCTATATCTCCTATTTCTCTCCCAGGTCCATTTGGTTCCAAACTATCACTTTGCTGGCTCAGGTCATAGACCCCCGAGTCGGTGACCACTATGGGAACTTCTGAGCATAGTTTAACTGTTATGTTTAGGGTTAGTAACCGCATAACGCACCGTCTAACCCTAACCCTAAACATAACCTCAGTAAAACTATAGCCTATATAGCCTATATTCACTAGAGGGATACAACATTATAACTGCCTACAGAAAAAATAAAAACTTAAGATTACCTAATCCAGAGCAAACTTAAAAGAACAGACAGAAACCCGCGTAAAAGACCAGACTACTTCAAACCCAAATTAGTAGTGAAAAATAGATCAACAAACATCATGATAGGGATAAAACAAAACATAACAGCGACCACAAAAAACTGTAACTATCTAATCACATGTAACAAATGTAATCTACAATATGTAAGGGAAACCAGGAACACAATAGTAGACAGACTTAACCAGCATAGATATAACATAAAAAATGCCAAAGAGATGTTGCTAATAGTACAACATTTTATTGGACATGGAATTGGAGCAATGGAAGTATGTGGACTGGAATGCAATCAAACGTGGACAGAAGGGGAGAGAAAGTTTGCAGAAAAACAATTAGCCCGTGAGCCAGGACCCCAAAAATAGGGTCATCGGTACCAAAAAGGTGAATAATTCTCATAGTGATTTTTGGGTAGGTATACACCCCTAGTACTAGAAAAATGTGATAGCCTTGCATCTGTGGTAGCTTTATGTGTGTTATCACTCCATTTATGATCATTGGCATGATCACATGCCAAAATACAGTTTTCAAAATCCGAATTAATCATTCTACTTAAAAATGATAGTTCTCTCTTATTATTGAACCTATCTCAGTCAGAAAATAGTTGGAATAAAGCTCAGACTATATATATTGTTCAGATAAGTTGTTAAAATCAGAATCTCTTGAAATGTTATCTCTTATAGGCAGTGACAACATAGCGACTTTAAATTCTATAAGATGTACTTTGGTTTCATGAAAGAAAAGTTTATTTTGTACATAACCTAAAAGATTATATAATAGTGTAGTGTAATAGGCTAAATATTTGTATTTTATAAAACATGAATATTACTGGGGAAGAGGGATTCTGTGACGGTGAAGTAGTCACACTCACACCTGGCCTAATGGGCTAGACAAATTGTCTGTTGTTTTGATTGCAAAAAATGCATATGTGGTATCATTATTTTTGTAACACATCCAGGGATGCCAAAAATGTGTGATAGCAGTTTCATAAGAGTATCTGAATAGTGGTTTAGGCTAATAATCTGATTATGTTATGACTATATAATTAATTATTGTCTGAACTCTAAATAATTCACCTCTATGAACATTTCTGATGTTTGTACCATGGATGGACAAATTGAACATGAGAAAAATCATAATATAACAACAGCCACACACACTTCTGATATACTACTGGTAGCCATCAGCCAAACCCACAATGGCTCCACCTTGAAATTAAACATCACATAATCATGGGTGATTTAACTACTTTAAAACACACGCACGCACACACAATATCTGCAAATGGTTTGTGAACAATGAATATACACAAGTTTGGGACCTTGGAGAAAACCTTGGTGACAGTCTGGTTGCATTACACGCATTTACAGGATGTGACATTGAGTGCTTTGCTGGTTATGGTAAACCTTGCCTGGCCTAACCTTCAATGATTTTGAGGGGCGGGCGCAGCCACGGCGGTAGATTGTATAGATCTGATTTGATCTCAGAAACGTGTCGTCAGCCCTGGCTCTTCCCCTGCTGTGCTACATCACATCACTTGGAGCGAAGCCCACCCCAGTTCCAGTTTGCCAGGGCTCTTCCCCTGCTGTGCTACATCACATCACTTGGAGCGAAGCCCACCCCAGTTCCAGTTTGCCTTTCGGGACAACAGGAGTACAGAGGATGCTATTGCTACAGCACTACATTTCACCATATCCCACCTGGACACTGACAACACCTGTGTAAGAATGCTATTCATGGACTTCAGCTCCGCATTCAACACACTACCCCTCCTCCAAACGATACCACAGTGATCGGCCTCATCAGGAACAACGATGAACGTGCTTACACGGAAGAAGTCAAACACCAGGTGAGGTGGTGTGCCGAGAACAACCTCACACTCAACATCTCCAAGACAAAGGAGCTCATTGTGGACTTTAGATGGGGCAGAAGTGGGCAGCATGCTCCTACCCTCATGGATAGCGTGGAGGTGGAGCAGGTAACCTGCTTCAAGTTCCTGGGGGTTCACATATCCGAAGATCTTTCCTGGACCACAAACACATCCTCCCTGAAAAAAAGGCCCTGTTTTTCTTGAGGAGGTTGAGGATAGTGAGGCTATCCCACCAGACTCTGGTAAATTTCTATTGGTGCACCATCGAAAGTACACTCACCTACTGTATAACAGCTTCCCATACATGGGAACTGTACTGTGGCGGAGCGGAAACTTTTGCAGAGGGTGGTGAGAACTGCACAGCGCATCACAGGCTTCCCCCTACCATCAATTGAGTCCACCTATAAGCAGCACTGTCGGTCTAAGGCCCTCAACATCATCAAGGATGCTACTCACTCCAACAACAAACTGTTTCAACCCTCTCATTCACAGAGGAGGAAAGGCTACAGATGCCTCAAGACATCAACCACCAGATCCAGAAACAAAATCGCTTCGCTCATATCCCTAATATAACCAAGGTTACAATCTAACCGCCAGTTTTTCCCCTCTGCCATTATTCTCCTGAACTCTATAAAAAAATAGTTTACCTGCCGGACAATTACGAGCTCTACAATATATTTTTCTTACTGTTTTTATTGTTGCCCTATATGACCCCTTTGTTTGCACTGGATTGATGTCAAACAGTTTAATTTTGTTGTACAATCGTGTTCAATGACAAAAAATCCATCCATCCATCCAGACATAAATTTATGAAAAAGGGTGCTCTTAAGCATTCTGTGCAACATTAACCTACAGCTCAGAAGACAACGGGAGAAACAAAACGAACCCAAGACAAATGTAAACTGGCCCACATAAGTTTGGAAACTTAACTTTGGGAATTATTTTCTCTACCTTAATAATAGCGGTTGGTATGGTATGTAATTGTAGTCACCTTTACAACACTATATGGCGTGTAGACGGTATACACCGAAAATGTAGACTTTGATGTCAGAATCATCCAAATCAGCCCAATAGTAACTGAGTTGCCTTTCACTATATATCAATTTTTATCTGATATAAAGGACAAAAACAAGAGGGAGAGACTTGTGCACCTCCATGACCCTGAGGACTATACCGTCCAGGGTTATACCCCTGGCAGGTACACTGTACAGGGGTATAACCCTGGACAGTTTTCAGGTTAGAAGCCAGCCCAAAAGTAGCCTCGACACCCAGGCTTTCATTTTCGTTTGCCTTGCGCGAAAACGGAAAGCCTGGACTAACGCACGTTAGAAAGTGGCCTTGAGGGGGGAGTCAACCTTCCGGGGTGGGCGTCGCTCTAAATGATGTGACGTAGAACAGCAGTGGACGGGCGCGGGAGGGGCCGGGGATGACGACACGTTCGTGAGATCAAATCAGAGCGCAGCTCATCTGCCGTGTGGATGCCACGGCACCCCGCCCCCCCAAGGCCAAAATCATTGAGGGCTAGACCAGGCTAGCCCAAAAGCAACATTGCCATCAAACGTACAAGTTTCATTGTGATCTACAAGCTCGTAGCACGGCACCCCTAATTCAGGGGAAAATAAGCTTATTAGGTTGTATTTTGGCCTCAATTTAATGAGTTTGGAGCTCATTTGCACATTCAAATTCATTAAAACAAAAAAATAATAATACAGAAAATGTTACTTGTCATGTCAACTTCCATTCTGGAAAGTTTCATTGTGATAGAATTAAAGGAAAAAAATAAGCTCATTGGAGTGTATTGTTGTCTGGCGATATTGGCACACATATTGGAATGATAATTATTACACATACTTCTGCAACTTCGATTTCTTAGAACTTTTAATATGTTGTTCTAGACACCCCATAGAAATGGAAAAAAAAAAAACTTTGTTATTTTTTGTTGTTGTAGTTATAGTAGTATGCTTTCATATATTGACCCATGCAATTTCCGCCTATAGTGTTATTATAATAAAAAGCATGATAGCACCCATAAAGCTACCACTGGTGCAAGGCTATCACATATTTTCTAACTCTAGACATGTCTACCATGACAAAAATCACTATGAGCCTTATTCACCTTTTTTGTACCGACCAACCCCCCTGGCTCACGGGCTAAATGGATTTTAAAACTTAATACAACATTTCCACAGGGCTTAAACCACTATGAAAGATAATTAAGTGCGGGATAACACCCTTCGAGGCGGTGATTTGTTTCCTAACTAACTGACCTCGGCTGCGCCTCGGTCAGTTAATAGGAAACAAATCACCGCCTCGAAGGGTGTTATCCCGCTTATTACATGGCTTACGTCAGTGGTTTTCAACGCCCGAGGACCACCAGTGGTCCTTGAGAGGGTGACGGCAACGGCATGTAAACAACCAAATACGTAGCTGCTAACCAAATGGACCCACTAACGGCGTGCTGGAACTAAATGCGGAAGCGCACCGCGGGCTTACGTCAGTGGTTTTCAACGTCCGAGGACCACCAGTGGTCCTTGAGAGGGTGACGACAAAGGCATGTAAACAACCAAATACGTAGCTAACCAAATGGACCCGCTAACGGCGTGCTGGAACTAAATGCGGAAGCGCAGCGCGGATTGATATGAACACAGCTGTTTGCACTTTGGGGAACTTGTTTATGCAGCGGTCAATAATGGCGAGGAGCGGTGATTATAGTGTATTATGTGACCGCTCACATGACCAGAACGCTGGCTTCTGATTGGAGCATTCATTCAAGCCATGTAATAAGATTAGTTATCTCAGACATGAATAGACTCTTCTTCAACAAAGATGGCGAATGCAAACATTCTCTGTATTGTACTCATGCATAATGCTGTAAGATACAAAACACTGAAGTCCTTTACCACAAACATAACCAACTTCCTTCGCCCTGCCCTACTAGTCGTAGCCGGCAGGGTAAAACAAGCGCTCCTTCCCAACCCCGCTGCTTTATTTCGGGTGGCAACTGAAAAATCGCTCCCCGTGCACCCCCTCTTTCCTTCCGTTCGTGAAACACGGCCCTTTGAACAGCTGATTTTAGTACGACTGACGTAAGCGTCCAACGCCACAACACCCATATAGCTGTCACCAACTCCTGATCTGATCATATACGAAAACGACTCGCACTGCCATGACGACGAAGAGAATAGAGGGCTAGATCCAGGACTTGACCGATTATCCAAATCAGGTCAGATCCATCGCCATCATGATGCATCCGTTCTTCTTCTTCGTGGTGTGTGTGCTGGGCATATTGGGGAACGGTGTGGTCATCTGGGTGACCGGCTTCAGGATGGAGAAGACCGTCAGCAGCGTCTGGTACCTCAGCCTGGCGTTGGCAGACTTCACGCTTTCAGCGTTCCCTCCTCTGTGGATCCTAACCAGCTTTATTGTGCCCGGCTGGCTTTCTGACAAGCTCTTCTGCACGATGGGAACCACGGTTTTCCACATGAACATGTTCGTCAGTGCTTACACTCTGGTGGCCATCAGTGTGGACAGATGTTTTGGCGTGGTGTGGCCGGCGTGGGCGCGGAGTAATGGTTACCGCACCGTCAGAAATGCATCCTGGGTCAGTCTGGGGGTCTGGTTGTTGGCCGTGGTTCTCAGCCTTCCTCACCTCATCGTTTTGGAAGTTTACAGAGTCTGCTATGTCAATACCCAACCCGTCCACAACTTCATCATGGGATTCCTGGTGCCTTTCTCCATCATGGTCTCCTGCTACTCCGTCATCATCTACCAGATCAGGAATAATAAACGCTCTCTGGCCGGCCGATCAGGTCCCTCCTTCAAACTCATAGCAGCTGTTATCACCGTGTTCTTCTTGTGCTGGATCCCCTATCTCATCGTACTGCCGATTTATCTACATCATTACATTAATACAGGTTATTATATAGGGAAGTTCAATCAAGACGTCCAAGGAATGATACTGCTATTTCAGTTCATCATCGCACATGTCACAGTCGTCACCCTGGGTCTGGTCCACAGCTGTCTGAATCCTCTGCTGTACGTGTTCAGTCAGGGCTGCTGCAGGTCCATCCCGAAGGTTCTGGAGAAAGTCTTCGCTGAAGAGCCTCCTCAGACCAACAACACTCCCACCACAGACCCAGACGTCCTCCTGTCTGAGATAGAGGGTAGCGCCGGTCCGCCCGGAACCCGAGACCCGCCAGGAGACTGCCCGGTCTGATACACGGACCAGAAGAGCAGTAAGAACAGGAAATAAACCTTCTAAGTAGTGTTGTAGTTCTCGAGACATTGTCTCGTCTCGAGGCCAGTCTCAAGACAAATCTTCATTGTCTCGGTCTTGTTTTTGTCTCGCTTAGTTTTGTCTTGGTCTTGTCTCGACCTTGTGGCTCTCCACTTCATTTGTCTTGTGGTCTCGTCTTGTTCTCGTATAATTTGGTCTTGTCTCGACCTCGGAGCCATTGTCTCAGGTCTTGATCACCAACAAGACCTCTCGAGACAAGACAATGCAATGGAAAAGTTCTATTCATTGTGCAGAGCGAGGACCCATTCATAAAGACAGCTGCAGGCACAAATAGCAATATATTTTTTTCTTCTGTAAATATTGAAAAGAAAGAAGACACTGGGATGTGTCTGATTAGAGATTTTTTATATTCTATTAACCATATCGCTCCAGCCAGATTATATTATTAGTAGTTTTGTTTAAAAATGTAATGGTGGATTGGCCAAAACAATCAAATTCAGTGTTACTAATAATAGAAGATTGAAAATCAAAGTCAAAAAAGTCAAAAGTCAAAGTCGCATGATTTGTCACTACGTTACCGCAGCGAAATTGGACCTCCGCTTTTAACCCATCACTTGGAGTGGTGAGCTCCAAGGAGCGGTGAGCAGCGGCTTGCCGCGCTCGGGAATCATTAGCTGATTTTGAAATCATTAAGAACGTTATTATATGTTAAAATGGGCATGACAAGACTAGGTCTTGCCCTCGGTCTTGACCAGTCTTGGTCTTGCCTTGTTCTCGGCAGCGGTAGGTCTTGGTCTTGTCTTGATCTCGACCCTCTAGGTGCTAGTCTCGTCTCGGTCTCGTCTTGGTCTTGACCGCTCTAGGTGCTAGTCTCGTCTCGTCTCGATCAAGTCCGTGGGTGTCTTGGTCTTGTCTTGGTCTCGATTTAAGTGGTCTCGACTACAACACTAAACCTTCTAACAGAGAACCATCTAATTGAATCTGAACTATGTGGCTGACCGCTACAGTTGCCTTAAGGGACATCTTTGTTTTTTCCCCAACCCAAGGTTCATGTTTTAGGGCCCCGATACACCTAGCAATGTTTTGGTCAACATCAACAAGCAACGTCAACTATCAACGTTAACATTTCACCTTTCTATAGAAAATGATCAACTGGTTGTTCAGAAAATCTGATCTTTAGCGCCCTCTACTGGTCAACATTTCGGAATCCTCCAATCACAGCCCTCCTTGGCGTCACCTGATCCTTTCTCCTAGACTCCCACAGAAACCATGTGTCTCATGTTGCCCGTTGAGGTTGACATTGCTAGTTGATATTGATCAAAATATTGCTAGTGTATCAGGGCCTTTAGGGTGTGACTAGAGAAAGTAAAAGATGATTATTGCTGAGAAGGGGAGCCCGTGGCTGTGGATTAAAAGAAAGGATGTAACCTGGGCCTTCAAACGAGCTGATGGCATCTAGGGAGTGAGCCTGGGACTCTGGGACTCACTGCTGAACCCTCTGGAGGTGTCGTGGGCCAATCCGCAAAACATCAGTGAAAGAGTGTGCCCACTTGACAACCCGAAGGATGCCATCACTTGCTTGAACTCCACAGATCACTTGCTTGAACTCCACAGGATCTCTTCGGTGCTTCACATATGAACTTATTGAGGGATATCAACACCTAGTCCTATTTAACAGATTAATAACCAAACTTTATTATTGTGCTACTTTATTATTCTTATTCTTGTTTCCTCAACACAGGAGCACCCCAGGGATGTGTGCTGAGCCCTCTCCTCTACTCCCTATACACACACACACGACTGTACAGCTACACGGCTGCCTTATGCGGATGATACTACGGTGATGGGCCTGAGATGGCCTGCAGAGCTGAGGTTGGCACGCCGACCGGGTGGAGTCCTTGCTCTCAACGTCAGTATGTGAGACCTAAAGAGATGATCGTGGATTTCTGGAAGCAGGAGAGAGAGAGCATGCACCAGTCTACATCGACGGCGTTGCAGTGGAACAGGTCAGCGACTTCAAATTCCTTGGTATAAACATCTCGAAAGATCTGAAGTGGGCCACACACCGCTAAGATGGTGAAAAACAGAAACACTTAGTATAGTATGGCCTTTATTAGTGGGGTTGCCATTGGGAACCCCATTGTCTCCACCGTAAGGTGGGGACTATAAAACGTACCCTGTCCGTCCATCCGTCATTCTGTCTGTCAGTGCACATGATGACGTCATGATGACGTCATATCTGTCCATCCGTCATTCTGTCTGTGCACCTGATGACGTCATGATGACGTCATATCCATCCATGTCATTCTGTCTGTCCGTGCACCTGATGATGTCATGATGTCATATATGGAGTTGTCAGAAGTCAGCTGCATATAGATGGACGTACCCTGTCCGTCCATCTGTGAGTCTGTCTGTCCGTGCACATAATGACGTCATGATGACGTCATATATGAAGCTGTCAGCTCCATATAGATGGACGTACCCTCTGTCCGTGCACATGATGACGTCATGATGACGTCAGGAGTTGTCATAATGACCTCATGAACAAATACACCATGACCTCCTTTGATATGTCCACTCCACAGATTCAAATATGAGACCGGACGGTGGAGACCTGTGCCGGCTAGTTGTCTCCACCGTAAGGTGGTGACACAACTCTAGTTTTTTCTGTGCTAGTCACATAATTTGGACCATCAGGAAGGCCAATGCGACCAAGCTGGAGACCCAGTTTGAGAGTGGAGATGGGAGGACAACAACATGGCAAGGGCTGCGTACCATCACACAGAGGGACTACAGAGGGAGGTCTAGATCTGCAGAGACCCCCTCCACCTCCCTCCCCAGACTGAGCCTCAGACTGAGACCCAACTCTACTAGTGTGAGTGGAGCAGGCACAAGTTAAGCCATCGGCGGTTGGCGGTCGGTCGTCCGTCCGCCAACGGACTGATAGTCTGATTGGCTGGTTTGAGTGATGAGTATTGTGGAGAGCATCATCTCCTGGAGTTGTCGGGGTTAATTGCTCTCTGCTCGCTCGTAACACTCGCGCACAAGGAGGCTATGGCCTACTTGTTTGAACTCTACCGAGAACAGACTACTTTAAACCCAAACGACTAGTCAAAAATAGATCAACAAATACCATGGTAGGAAAAACGCAAAGCATACCAGCTACCACAAACACGCACGCACGCACGCACGCACGCACACACACACACACACACACACACACACACACACACACACACACACACACACACACACACACACACACACACAGTATCATATACAGTATGTCACAAAAGTAAGTACACCCCTTGCATTTTTTCAAATATTTATTGATATATATTCCTGGGAAAACTTTGACGAAATGACACTTCAGTACAATATAAAGTAGCCACTGTACAGCTTGGAAAATGCTGTGAATTTCATTTTTTCATCAAAATAACTGAAACACAGCCATTAATGTCTAAACTGATGGCAACAAAAGTAAGTACACCCTTCAGTGAAAGTGTCCAAATTGTCTCACAGTCTCAGTTGTGAGAGGTGAGCAGGTGTGTTAAATTTGGTAATATCGCCCCCTACATCTCACAATGGTCACTGGAAGTTCAACATGGCACCTCATGGCAAAAAAACTCTCTGAGGATCCGGAAAAATGATTGTTGCTCTAGATAACATGGGCCTCGGCTATAAGAACATTGCCACCATCCTGAATTTAAGCTGCAGCACCATGGCCAAGGGCATACAGCAGTTTAAGAGGACAGGATCCTCGCCATGGTTGACCAAAGATGTTGAGTGCACATTCTCAGCATCAAATCCACAGGGAGACATCCGGAAATGGTCATAGAAGTTCTGTAAGCATTGCTACAGAGGTTGGAAGGGTGGGGGGTCACCCTGTCAGTGCTCAGACAATACGCCACATGCTGCATCAACTTGGCCTCAATGTCTGTCATCCGAGAAGAAAGGCTCTTCTCATAATGATGCACAAGAAAGCCCCCAAACAGTTTGCTGAGGACAAGGAGACTAAGCATATGGATTACTGGAACCAAGTCCTGTGGTCTGATGAGGCTAACAAACATTTTGAGGGCTTTCTTGTGCATCATCATGAGAAGAGCCTTTCTTCTGGGATTACAGCCATAGAGGCCAAGTTGATGCAGCATGTGGCGTATTGTCTGAGCACTGACAGGGTGACCCCCCACCCTTCCAACCTCTGTAGCAATGCTGACAGAACTTTGACGACTATTTCCCTACGTCTCCCTGTGGATTTGATGCTGAGAATGTGCACTCAACTTCTTTGGTCAACCATCTTGAAGCCTGTTCTGAGTGGATCCTGTCCTCTTAAACTGCTGTATGCCCTTGGCCATGGTGCTGCAGCTTAAATTCAGGATGGTGGCAATGTTCTTATAGCCGAGGCCCATGTTATCTAGAGCAACAATCATTTTTTCGGATCCTCAGAGAGCTTTTTTGCCATGAGGTGCCATGTTGAACTTCCAGTGACCATTGTGAGATGTAGGGGGCGATATTACCAAATTTAACACACCTGCTCACCTCTCACACCTGAGACTGTGTTAACATTAACAAGTCACATGGAACTGGAGAGGAAAAATGTCTACTTGGGCGACTTAGGCCCAATTTGGACACTTTCACTGAAGGGTGTACTTACTTTTGTTGCCATCAGTTTAGACATTAATGGCTGTGTTTCAGTTATTTTGATGAAAAAATGAAATTTACAGCATTTTCCAAGCTATACAGTGGCTACTTTATATTGTACTGAAGTGTCATTTCGTCAAAGTTTTCCCAGGAAGATCTATCAATAAATATTTGAAAAAATGCAAGGGGTGTACTTACTTTTGTGACATACTGTATATATATATGTGTGTGTGTGATAATGTAGTCTGCAACCGAGATGCTAGCTAGCCCCACTGATGTTATAATGGTGACATGATGCTGCACTGGCCTCACCACTTGTGGTAGGACTGCTGCTCCTAAAGCTCTCCAGTTGTCTAGGTTTTCAATGTTCATTCATTGAACCCTGTGGAGTAGAGCAACATACACATTCTCAGCAGATATATACAGTACCCCCTAATGACCTACCAATTTTGAAACATGCTTTAGTTACGTCTGGAGGTTTATAAAATAAATATTAGAAAAAAGTTTACAGAAAAAAGTTTACAGCCATCACAACCCCACTAATAATGCAAAAGAAATATCGCTAATCCTACAGCATCCATAGCATTTCCCTGCCCCCCCCCCCCCCCCCCCCCCCCCCCCAATTGGGAAATATTACACCCGCCCCTACTCGACGGCACAATTCCACTGCTCCAGATATTTTGGGAAAATTTTCACTTATTTTTCCTTTGGGGAAAAATATGTTTGTGTGTCCAAAAACGCTATTTGTGTGGCTGAAAGGCCCAAACGTTGGAACAAATCTCTGTTTGTCAACTCTGCTGTACAGAGTTTTATCATCTGAGTTGCACACCTATAAATGCACATAATATGAATGAGTGGACCTCTTGGACTTGCTCTGAGTGTGTCTCCACTTTTCCATACCATATGATACTGATGATGTTGGTTTGGTTGAAGATTTGAAATGCAGGCCTGGTTTATTAACTGAATCAAGTCTTATGCATTTCAAATCTCTTGATATGAGCCTACATAGTCACTCTAAATATATGGATCCCCTTGATCCTGATTCAAATTATTTTAGCTCTCTAGCTCCTGAGTGTCTATCCTGTGAATATTTCAGTACTGATCAATTTCATAATCTACTACTTGATATTCCAAGATCCCAAACAAACCAGTTCTCCACCTTACATTTAAACATCCGTAGTCTTTCTAAAAATCATGATGCACTTCTTCATTTTCTATCTCTCTTAAATCATGAATTTTCAGTTTTAGCCTTTTCTGAAACCTGGTTGTCTAACGAGTTGACGTCTGTCTTTGATATTCCTAATTATAATGCTCTACATTATTGCAGAATTTCGAGATCTGGTGGAGGTGTATCCATATACCTTCACAATAAATATCAATTTAAACTTAGAAATGACCTTGTACTTAACTCTGAGAGTCGCGATATTGAATCGCTGTTTCTTGAAATACCTTCTTGTGATATTTTTGATGGTAAACATGTTGTCATAGGTTGCATTTACAAACCCCCAGACTCAAACATTGAATACTTCAATTCTGCCCTTGCATGTGTCATGGACAAAATTAACCGGGAAGGTAAAGTGTGCTTCCTCCTCGGTGATTACAATATAAATCTATTTAACAGGGAGTCCTCTTCACTCACTGCAGACTTTTTGAATACCCTGTATGCAAATTCTCTATACCCCTTAATAACTAGACCCACTCGAGTAACTTCTTCATCTGCAACCCTTATTGACAACATATTTACTAACACATTCAATAACGTCTGGAAATCTGGTGTTTTTTATTCTGATATATCTGACCATTATCCTGTGTTTCACTTCTCATCAAAAACCTCACTTAACCACCAGGAGGCAGATAAAGTCATGAGGTATAGAGTGTTTAATAAATTGAATATTGAGCGGTTTGAGAAGCTGGTTGATGAAATCCTATGGGATGATGTGTACACCCATGATGATGCTGAACAAGCATATCAGTCATTTTTCAAGTCTTTTAACTCTGTATACAACATGTGCTTTCCTCTTACCAGTAAAAAAGCTAAGAAGGTCTGGCCATTCAGAAAACCCTGGTTCACACCAGATCTTTCTAAATCTCTAAAAGCTAAGAATAGGCTGCATAAGAAATTCATCTGTAATCCATCTCCTCTTAATATGGCAAATTATAAGAAATATCGTAATAATTACAATCATCTTGTTAGAACTGCCAAGAAAAAGTACTTTTCAGACAAATTCAATGAAACTTCAAATAACATCAAAAACACTTGGGGTGTCATCAACCAGCTTCTAAATAGGAAAAAGTCTACAGCAACTCCTCCATCTGAATTTGTTGATGAAAACAGAGTTTACTCTGACTCATCTGACATTGCACATGCTTTTAACAACTATTTTGTTAATATTGGTACAGTTTTATCAGAGAGGATAAGTCCAACAGTTGGTTCTCCATCTGAGTTTTTGACAGGTCACCATCCTTCTATTCAGAGTTTCAAGCCTCCCACAGAGATGGAAATAATGGATATAATAACGTGCATGAAAGACTCTGCTGCTGGTCATGATGAGATCAGATCTAGTCTAATCATTAAAACTAGACATTCAATTGTCAAGCCTCTGACCCACATCTTCACGAAATCTTTAGAAACTGGAATTATACCCAATGACCTTAAAATTGCCAAAGTAGTTCCTGTATATAAATCTGGAGACCAAAATATATTTACTAACTATCGCCCTATTTCTGTTCTCCCATGCCTGTCAAAGATTCTGGAGAAACTGGTCTATAACAGAATGATAGAACATCTTCAGGAATGCAACATCCTGTATGAACACCAATATGGATTTAGGAAAGGTCACTCTACAGAAATGGCTATACTTCAATTGGTCGACAAAGTTCATAATGCATTGAATAATAATGAATATGCTTTGGGGGTATTTCTTGACTTATCTAAAGCATTTGATACTGTAAATTATAACATTCTTCTTCAAAAGTTATTACACTATGGATTTGATGGAATCACTCATACCTGGCTATTCAATTATATTCACAACCGCCAACAATTTGTTACCTTTAATGGTAAGCCATCAGAGAATGCCACCTTAAAGTCGGGGGTCCCCCAGGGGTCCATACTAGGACCACTCTTATTTCTAATTTATATTAATGATTTGACTGTAGCATTGTCTTCCATGTTTCCTGTACTTTTTGCAGATGATACAAATCTATTTATTTCCCATACTGATTTCTCAGCTCTAATGGCAAAGGCTAATCACGACCTAGAGAATATTTCAAAATGGTTTAAATTAAACAAATTATCACTTAATGTAAAAAAATCAAACTTTATTATATTCACATCAAAAAATAAAAAGTACTGTAAATCTAACATATGTCTGTCTATAGGAGGTGACCCAATCACCCAGGCTACATCAACGACCTTCCTTGGTGTAATTATCCACGAAAGTCTTAGTTGGAAAAATCACATTGCCCATATCTGTAATAAAATTTCTAAATCTATTGGCATTATTGGCAAATTCCGTAACCTGGTTAATCAAAATTGTATCCCGACCCTTTATTATAGTTTAATTTATCCATATCTTATATATTGCAATATTATTTGGGGAGCCACTTATAATTCACATCTTCATAAACTCTATATGTTACAGAAAAGATTTTGCAGGATTGCCACATACAGTGATTGGTATGCTCACTGTGTCCCTCTTTTCAAACAACTCAACATTTTACCCATTTTTAATTTAAATACATACCTAACTTGCAATTTTATTTTTAAAGTCTTGTCCCAGCCAGACTCATTACCTTTGCCATGTAAAAAATTCTTCCAGTTCAACAGTGACGTGCATCATTTCAACACAAGACAGGCAAATCATTTACATCTCCCAAAGTTTCGTACTGGTCTCTCTCAGTTTTCCATCAGATACAGGGGGGCCCAGATCTGGAACACCTACTCAGTAATTTCCTCCAATTCTACTTCACTAAATGGTTTTAAACATAAACTTAGGTCCCATTTAATTGACCAGATTGCTTAATCTTCATATGTCTTTTCATCTGTAATCATGTAACTAATTATTCTAATCTTGCTGTCATTTCATTCCATTTTATTTTGTTCTGTGTCTAACAATCAATCAATTGATTCTATTTTCGATATTTTGTAACTATTTTTGTCTTACAGGCAGAGGCCTCGTATAAGCCCCTTGGGCTTTTTTGCCTCAGCCTAGCACTTCACCCTTTTTTATATATGTTCTTTGTAATGTTTTATACTGTGCTGAATAAATAAATACTAAATACTAAATCACAAGCCGTGTGGCCGAGTTCTACGACTGCTCCTGATAGGTCTTTTCACTCCTCGAGAGATGGACTGGTCCCACCCATGGCGGACAGTTCCCACCTGATGTTGTGTGGGAGTTGAGACCACTCCAGTCCGGACTCAATCACTACTAGTTTGCATAACGTCTTGAGGCTGAGACTGAGGTCTAAGAAATACACGTCGTCACATGTCAGGTTTTGGGGGGAGGTAAGAAACGCTCCTCCAAAGACAATGATACGCTCTCCTATCATGCAACAGGAAGGAATACAGTTCTGCACTGAGACCGGGCCTTTCCCCTTGAGCTTAACCTTCTTCCAGGAGAAAGTGTCTGGACTGAATTTCCACACAACGTTATGAAACCAACCCATCACAAGCCCTTTCAGTATGTACAGTTCTCCATTGTAAGTAAAGGCTGAATGAATTCCATATCCTTCTTCTTCTGGGAAGGTCTGAGGCGTGTGCAGCCACTGGTTGGTCTCTGTGTCAAACACTCGGATGGTCTCTGCCTGTGGTCCGTCACTTACAAACATCTTCGTACCGATGATGGTGGCAGTGTATGTGCTTCGAGTTTCAGTTCCTCTGGTGTTGATTAAAGTCCAGACCATTGTGGAGGTGTCCAACTTGTAGGTTTTGTTACAGTGCCCATTGCCATCGATCCATCTGCCATGAATAATCATGGCCTTCCCCAAGACACAGGCTGTGTGTTGACACCTCCCATCAGGAACCGTCCCATAAACCCGTGGTCTGGACCATACATGGGCGTTCACATCAAACACAAAGAGGCCTTTGTAGTAAGGCAGACCTCCCCAGAGATATATGTTATCTTCGAGCAACACGACTGTGTGGCCCATACGTCTGGTGGGACGCACAGCTGGTTTTGCCAGTGCAGGGGTCAACTTCCTCCAGGTAAAAGACACTGTGTTGAAGACACTAACGTCAATGTGTGTGCTGCTGCCCCCAAAGCAGTACACACAGTGTCCCACTGTCACAGCACTTTGACATGCTGTTCCTGGTCCTCTCAGATGCATCGTCCAGCGTAACATGGCTGCTAACGGTATGACAGTGGATAATTCCTATTGGTCAACAGGATCCTATGGGTAAACAGTATCTTAAGGCTCAACAATATCCTTTTGTTCAACAGTATCCTAAGGGTTGACAGTATTGGTCTACAGTATCCTATGGGTATTTGACAGTATTCTATTGTTTAATAGTATGTTATCGTTCAACAGTATCCTAGGGGTCAGCAGTATCCTCCTGTTCAACAGTACCCTATTGATCAGCAGTGTCCGGTGGGTCGACAGTATCCTATTGTGCAACAGTGTCCTATGGGTTGACAGTATCCTATTGTTTAACAGTGTCCTATTATTCAACAGTATCTTATGAACAGTATCCAATTGGTCTACAGTGCTATTGTTCAATGCTATCCTATTGTTCAATGCTATCCTATTGTTTAACAGTATTTTAATCAACAGTATCCTATCGTTCAATAGTATCCTGTGGGCTAACAGTATCCTACGGGTCGACAGTATTGGTCTAGAGTATCCTATTGGTTAATAGTATGTTATCATTAAACAGTTTTCTAAGGGTAAACAGTATTCTATCGTTCAACGCTATCCTATTGTTTAACAGTATTTTTATTCGGTATCCTACGGGTAAAAAGTATCTATCTATATATCGCCTATCCTATGATGCAAGTCTTGAACGTTAATATTCACTCAACTTAGATTGTTCAGAGCACAAACATCACATAAAGTTTATCCAATCAGTGAAGCCGATAGTTTGGCTTGACCAATCAAGGGAAGCGATGCCCGTTGATCTCTTCTATGGCCCGATTTTCCTCATCATAAAACCGGCAAAATCAGTCGTTTCCAAACTGAATTTGGTCACTGGTAACCCACACTACCGCCGTGGCCCACCTCCTGGTGATTGCGGCAGGTGGCCATGGCAGCGGATAAATGAGGGACTTACAGAAGGAAACTAGATCAGCCCTCGGTAGAGTGCAAACAAGTAGGCCATAGCCAGGAGATGATACTCTCCACAATACTCTTGAAGATCTCTAGATTTCGTCATGATTACGTCATCACCTAAACCAGCCAATCAGAGTACCCTGAGGGACGACCGACCGCCAACCGCCGATGGCCTAAAGGTAGGGGAAGTGATTTCACTTTTGTCAGATACCCCCCCCCAAAAAAAAAAATCTGTTAAAATGCTCTATTATGAGGTGTGCAGACCATATATGGAGTTTCCCCCTCCCCCACGTTAGCAGAGGAGCTAATAAAAGTTCCCCAGGTGGAGGGTGAATTCTCCTCCAATCAGGATCGAGCTGCAGGTTCACATAGTGTAGCTACTCTTGGGCGCCCCTAGTGCACCAGGCTGGTACTACACCATGAATTTCAAATCACTTGCCCTACCTTTAACTTGTGCCTGCTCCACCCACACTAGCAGGGGCGGATCTAGCTCTCCCCACTAGGGGGGCATGTGGTTTGGCAGGGGGGGCAAACAAATTGGTGGATGTCAAATCCCCCAAACCCCCGTAAATGCACAGAAAGCCATGCTATCATCATATTAGTTAATCTATGCGCTTGAAATGTACAATATACTGTATTCTGCAAACTGTCAATACTTAAAATGTAACCAACTCTTTAAACGGTTTGATTTTAAAATCCAAAGTCATAGAATGCACTACATTAGTGTTTCTCAACCTTTTTTGTCCAAAGGCACAGTTTTCATAGCCCCAAAATCTCAGGGCACACCTAGATGTAACTTTTGTGCATTCTTTTATCATCTCAGCATCTCTGAATGTTGTTTGCAAGTTCGGGGGAACCCCTAGAGACCACCACATGCAGTTGCAACACTTCACACTCACTCTTCACACGGGTGTGATTCCCCCCCCCATTCAACACGGAGAGATTGCAGCATCTCTCCTGTTCTGTGCAAGAAACCATGCAACACGAACAGGCTGCAGTCCTCTCTCTGCTCATGCTCTGTGTTTTACCATGTTTAAGTGAGCTTTTAATCCTTTCTGAACCCGCGGGTTGTGTTAGACTCCCGATATTTTGCGACAGCATTGACTTGTAATCAAGAACGACTGGCACGAGGGTCATTAGCGTACCTATTGTTTTTGTCGCACCTAAGAACAATGGAATGAATACATTGCATAGAGAGAAAGACGGAGTCGAGAGAGGACAGAGAACGAGAAGTTGAGGAAAAAGTTGGAGAAAGATACGGTCGGTGGCGGTGCGGTAGACAGTGTGTGACTAGTGTCAGTGCCTGTCTGCAGCTGGTAGACAGTGTGTGACTAGTGTCAGTGCCTGTCTGCAGCTGGTAGACAGTGTGTGACTAGTGTCAGTGCCTGTCTGCAGCTGGTAGACAGTGTGTGACTAGTGTCAGTGCCTGTCTGCAGCTGGTAGACAGTGTGTGACTAGTGTCAGTGCCTGTCTGCAGCTGGTAGACAGTGTGTGACTAGTGTCAGTGCCTGTCTGCAGCTGGTAGACAGTGTGTGACTAGTGTCAGTGCCTGTCTGCAGCTGGTAGACAGTGTGTGACTAGTGTCAGTGCCTGTCTGCAGCTGGTAGACAGTGTGTGACTAGTGTCAGTGCCTGTCTGCAGCTGGTAGACAGTGTGTGACTAGTGTCAGTGCCTGTCTGCAGCTGGTAGACAGTGTGTGACTAGTGTCAGTGCCCGTATGCAGCTGCGGTGGACTGAGTGAGAGAGACTGAGTGAAGCGACGAGCCCCCCTCCCCCCCCCCCCCCTCCCCTCCCTATGCATCTACCAATCAGGAAATACTTTAAATGAGGGAGAGAATAATAATGATATATATATTTTTAATTTGGGATTTTTCCTTGCCATCGTGTTTGGGGGGGCAAGCGCCAAATCTGGGGGGGCATTGCCCCCCCCCCTAGCCTATGCCTAAATCCGCCCCTGCACACTAGTAGAGTTGGGTCTCAGTCTGAGGCTCAGTCTGGGGAGGGAGGTGGAGGGGGTCTCTGCAGATCTAGACCTCCCTCTGTAGTCCCTCTGTGTGATGGTACGCAGCCCTTGCCATGTTGTTGTCCTCCCATCTCCGCTCTCAAACTGGGTCTCCAGCTTGGTCGCATTGGCCTTCCTGATGGTCCAAATTATGTGACTAGCACAGAAAAAATAATCAATTTCCTAGATGTTACGGTGTTCAAAGAGCAAAACTTTAACAAAAACGGAAAATTGGATCTCAAAGTCTACTTTAAAGAAACAGACACACACGCTCTTTTACATAAGACCTTGTACCACCCACCACACACTTGCAGAGGTATAGTGAAAACTTTTGAGATTCCATCACATCTGCACACAACAAAGCATCAGCCAGTCTTTCTGACATGAACAAATTAAGACCTGATACTTAAGAGGATCAAAATAGGGCCCTCTGTGTGTTCAATGTTTGTGATCCTGTGATCAGCAAAATAATTCCGTGTTTTTTAAACCTGTGATCCAACTGAAAAGTTGAATAAACTAAACACAGTCTCATTTAAATGATCGTCTTCTGTTCTCCACCTGTCTCAGGTGGCGTTTGGGTGACACTTAGGCCTAGTTGTCACCCAAATGCCCCCCCGTCCATCTCCTGTGGTCACCAGGGGGCAGTGTTGCCAACTGCCAAAATGCACTAGATTACGCTAGAGCAGGGGTTTTCAACAGGTGGTCCGGGGACCACCAGTGGTCCTTGAGAGGGTTCCAGGTGGTCCCCAGGCTAAATGATGGAAAGTTGGTTAACCAGATGTAACTCTTGAGAATGTAAAAATGAAACCAAATGGACCCTTGCGGGTCCATTTGGTTTCATTTTCACACTCTCAAGAGTTAAAATATTCATCTGAATTGGCACTATTTAATTAAGAAGTCTACACTGTTTTGTTCGCAAAAAACAGCCTGGAATTGTGAACAAAACCAAAATAATTCTTTAGTTTTGGGGTCTTTGGGGCTAAAACGTCATCAAATTCTGAATAAATGGTGGTCCCTGGTGTCAAAAAGGTTGAAAACCACTGCGCTAGAGCAGTGGGTTTCCAACCATTTGGTTTCATTTTTACGCTTTCCAAGAGTTACTTCTGGTTAACCAACTTTCCATATTTAACTGGAACTCTCTGAAGAACCACTGGCGGTCCCCGGACCACTGGTTGAAAACCACAGATACCCTTTCACAGGCCGGTCAGAGTCAGCCAAAGGGCCGCATTTGCCCCCCGGGCCGCATAATGCCTAGGTATGCTGTACATCACATATGTCAAACTCAGGGCCCGGGGGCCAAATCAGGCCCCTGAATAAATTATCTTCGGCCCGCGGGGTGATATTTAACCCATTTAGGCCTGACCTAAGGTTTCTGAAAGAACTTGAAATATTTATATTTCAGCATCAATTTATTTTCAAGTACAACTACACACTTGTTAATTAGTAATGGAACTGGCCCTGTGGTATATTGCACGCACCATGATAAGAAATGAATGCAACTAATGGTTTTACTTCCTCAACTCAGTCTCATTTCCTTTCTCAATCAACTTGGTGAGGCTCACAGAAGAAAAAACATTTTCCCTGAAAAATAGCAGGTGTTCACGTCTCATAGCGCGCCACAGAGTGGCGCGCTATGAGACGCTATGAGACGTGAACACCTGCTATTTTTCATTAAAACTTTTTACTTCATTAATTACATTTTTACTTAATAATTACTTTTTTGCTGTTTGACAGGGACGTCATGGTAAACCGGTGTTGAAACACAGACCGGTATCTCCGGCCCTCGACTTGTACCAATTTTTCTATTTTGGCTCACTCTGTATTTGGGTTTGACACCCCTGCTCTACATTGACAATAAATTGAATCTCATCTCATCCTCTATCTCCTCCATTCATTAATTCATTCATACAGTATGACAGAAGGTAAAGACCTTGACCTTATAGGTTGTTTTCATATTTTCAAATGGATATACTACTATAGATTAGTGTAATATATAAATATAGTGTAGAATTCAAATATAGTTTGAAAACAGTTCAGAGACCACTGCTGCTGCTGCTGAGTTGTTATTGTGTTAATTAACTCAAAGGTATAACATGTCCATCATTAATACTATATATAGGGCAGTGGTTTTCTTTTTGATCCCAGGGACCGCCATTTATTCAGCATTTGAGCCACGGACCACCCTTTGATGGCATTTTCACCCTAAAGACCTAAAAATTAAGAATTATTTTGGTTTTGTCCACAATTCTAGGCTGTATCTCGAGAAACAAAACAGTGTATACTTCTTAATTAGTGATGATTCACATGGTGAATCAATCAGGACCTCAGACTCACTACCTATCTTCCGCTGCAGTCTTAAGACACACCTCTTCAGACTCCATCTCAGCCCGTAGCACTTGTATTATAGACCAACCCACAGTACTTGCTGCAATGACTTATATAGGTTGCCTAATGTATTACAATGTTTTTAGCGCTTCATTGTATGTATTGTGAATCCAGATTAAATTGTAAACTTTTCACCATTGTAAATCGCTCTGGATTAAGAGCGTCTGCTAAATGCCTAAATTGTAAATTGTAATGTTTTAACTCGTGAGAGTGTGAAAATGTAAAAATGAAACCAAATGGACCCTTGCGGGTCCATTTGGTTTCATTTTTACATTCTCAAGAGTTACACCTGGTTAACCAACTTTCCATCATTTAGCCTGGGGACCACCATGGAATCCTCTCAGGGACCACAGGTGGTCCACCTCAGTGGCGTAGCCAGAAACTCAATTCAGGGTGGGCATGAGCGATTCAGGGTGGGCATGCTGCGTGCGTGATGGCCGCAAATTTGCACGTGCAAGAAATCTATTTATTGCTATTATTGCCATTTACGGTTATATTTCAGTTTATATAACCTTTACTGTACTAGGGTTATCTTCTTGAATTAATGTCTTGACATGAAATAATAATCCTGTCACCAACACAGTGTTTTGTTTCATTAGCACAATCATTATCAAATAGATTTCAGCTGTTCACTATTGAATCACGGCCATTTATAAATTAGTTACCAATGTGTCTGCTGATCATGACAGATTTTCTTTCAGGAGAACAGACCAGAGTTAACTTTTGAAAAATCCTTGTGAAAGTCCCCCCACAGAAACAAGCACTATTGTTTTGATACCTGCCAAATGATAACGATCTGGCAGGTTTACAAACAAAGGGTGAATGAAAAGCTCCATTTGCATTATACTGGGTGATTAGTGCCCGCAAATCACCCATTATACTGTAACTACAGTGAGTCCAGACCTCTCAAGCTCTCTCTAGAGGCTCTCTGGTCTTTGTCCTTTGTTTTCTCAAGTTCTTAGTCATGTTTTCAATGGGTGGACCAGCTCTCTATTTAGGTGGGCCGTGGCCCACCCCAGCCCACCCGTAGCTACGCCCCTGGTCCACCTGTTGAAAACCCCTGCTATAGCGATTGATATGTAATGTTCTTCACAATGAAATACAGTACATAGACCAGAAATTCCCAAATGGTGTTTCGGGGACCCGAACGGCATGCGCGTTTGACAAGAATTAGAATCATTTATTATTAGTGTAAATTAGGGTGACCAGATCCAAACTGTTCATTTGAGGGACAGAAGTGTTGCATGTGTGGGACAAGTGGAGTGTGGAAACGGGACAAAATGTCCCATTCAAGATTCCATTTCACACATAGCAAAAACAGCTGATCTAAAATCAAAAATAGCTGATCTACGATCTCAAAACGCGTCGCACTGCGACGCGTTTTGAGATCGTAGATCAGCTATTTTTGATACGACAGTATGTGATGTGGCCTCTCTAGAGTGAGTGTGGAAATATAGTGGTACCACATGCGGGGATTATTTAAAAACATAGCAAGAAATGATACAACAGAAATCCAACTGTTAGGGCACTACAAATTATCAGGGCATTTTGAACACTGATGTCTGTCAGTCACAATGTGGGACAGAGTCTCAATTTGTGGGACGCTTCAAAAATCTTGAAAATGAGGGACTGTCCCACGCAAAGAGGGACATCTGGTCACCCTAGTGTAAATAGCTGATCTAGTTACAGGGAGATATTGTGATACCAATAAACAATTTTACAAAGTTTACTTCATGTACAACGTCTATGAAAGATTTTCACAATACAGACACTGTGAGCACATGGAATATATTTATTTCATGCTCTTTTTATTGTGAAGCAGGGGTGGATGTTACATTTCACATGGGGGGGGGGGGCCGCAGGAGAATGGCACCGTTTTCAGTTACAGGACTTTTGTTGGCCAAATAAAGCATCAATAATAACATCAGTTGTTGTTGAAGTTGCAACAGACACGCAGCATGCATAAAGCTAAAGGTCTGACTCAGAGAGTTTTCTGTTTTCAATGATGAAATGCTGTCGGTTTAGTGGTGACACAGCTGTAGTTAGTCAGTAGCAGTATAGTAATGTTTCAAATCATTGTATTTATAAGCACTTTAATTTTTAATATCTTCGAAATTTGGCTTGTTTTGCATGCCATCAGCATATTTAGGGGGGCATTGCCCCATCTCCCCCCCGCGCCACCTCCCACCTCCCATGCCTAGATCCGCCCCTGTAAATGTGGAGACTCGGCACAACTCGGCGAGAGTCGAATCACATATTCAACTCGATGAGGACATGCTTGTGCACGGCGTACACGCACACAGAAGGCAGTCTACTGGTACATCCGTAATCCGCCCATTGTCGTGTACTACCATAGTGCGTGAACACACACTGTTGACTTGTGCCGCCGTTCGGATCGCCGCGGTGCCAGTTGGTGTACTTGACATCGGAGCCGTCAGACCAGTTCCATCCGCCCTCGAAGAAGTAGTCGTGCAGGCCGATCCAGGTGTAGATCTGCGACGGCGTGTAGGTCTGGACCAGCTTCAGGACGTAGTTGTGCTCCTCCTGGTTGTGGATGGACACCAGGTGTCCGCCTGGAACATTGGGGTTTTCAACCTTAATTATTGACAGCAGGGACCACCATTTATTCAGCATTTCAGCCACGTATATGGACCACCATTTGGTTACGTTTTCACCCCAAAGACAAAAAAAAAAACTAAAGAATTATTTTGGTTTTGTCCACAATCCCAGGCTGTATCTGGGAAACAAAACAGTGTAAACGTCTTAATTAAATGGACCCGCAAGGGTCCATTTGGTTTCATTTTTACATTCTCAAGAATGTAAAAATGAAGCCCAACCCCGACCAGGACCGAACCCAAACAGGCCCGACCCGACATTTAGGGCCGGGTCGACATTTAGGGCCTAAAATCTATTTCATTTAGTCAGGCCGGGCCGGGCCTAGGGCCAGGAACAGTTAGGGTAAACCAAATGGAACCTAGCGGGTTCATTTGGTTCCATTTGTACCCTCTCAGGAAAAACAAGTGTCTAAAGAAATCCATTAACATGGTGAAAATACATCTTGATGATGTCATCAAGATGTTTCACCATGTTAGGGTTAGTGGAATGTTGAAAATGGGTGGAGTTTGAGTGCCAGTTTTTTAGCCTATAGCACCCCCTAGGGACCGGTTTTATGCATTAAAAAACCCACCACCCCTGCTGATCGCATCTTTTCTGGTCCAGGAATTGTCACTTCCTGGACCAGAAAAAAATAAAATAAAACTTTTCCACCATTACACACCGACAGGAGAGATGCTGGGATGTTATTATGCCAAAATGAATCATATTAAAGTGAAAGTGAAAGTTAGTAGCCATTGATTGCCACAATAGGCTCAAATATGGACGTAAATACACCCCCTGTCACCCAATTATGCACCCCTGCGGGTGCACCTCCCGTGGGGGGGGGGGTGCGGGGGGGTCCCCCGGAAATCTCGCGGGACCGCGATATTTCAAATCTCGTCTTAGCGTTCCTGGCAACCTGTGCAAAGGTGATTTTATCTCGTCTTAACGTTCCTGGCACTTAAACAGTTTAATGACCTATTAAAATGTTGAAAATGGGTGGAGTTCCCCTTTTAGAGTTTTGTGTTTTCACCTTGGGACTGGCAGTTCTTCTCGGCGTCGTTCCAGGTCATCAGGGTAGGTGAGTACTTGTAGCAGCGATTGTTGAAGCTGAACCAGAACTGTGGACAGTTCCCTTGATCCAGCTGCACCGAGCCGCCGTGCACGGTACCTACCACACGCACACGCACACACACACGCACGCACGCACGCACGCACGCACGCACGCACGCACGCACACACACACACACACACACACACACATACACACACACACACACACACACATACACACACACACAAAAGTCCTCATATCAGCCCCACAGTGAGGAATTTTGACATGCTACAGATTATATCGTGAGTCACTGTTTACTGTTTAGTGAAAGAAGAAAATGTGCATTGAACTAATAATAGTCTGACCGGCCCCTGAAAGGGTTTTAAACCAGTGGTCCGGGGACCACCAGTGGTCCTTGAGAGAGTTCCAGTTAAATATGGAAAGTTGGTTAACCAGATGTAACTCTTTGAGAGCAAATGGACCCGCAAGGGTCCATTTGGTTTCATTTTTACATTCTTACATTTTTACATTTTTTTTTTGCCCACCCTTATTACCTAGAGCCAGGAGGCCCAGAAAGGCCAGGAGTTGAGGATGAGGACTCAGCATCATGTCAGCCTGAGGTGGTCTCTGTGTCTGTAGAGATTGGTGGTCAGGGTCTTCTAGAAGGGTGAGTGTCTGTAGAGATTGGTGGTCAGGGTCTTCTAGAAGGGTCTGTGTCCGTTGATATGGTGTCAGGGTCTTCTAGAAGGGTCTGTGTCCGTTGATATGGTGTCAGGGTCTTCTAGAAGGGTCTGTGTCCGTTGAGATGGAGTCAGGGTCTTCTAGAAGGGTCTGTGTCCGTTGAGATGGAGTCAGGAGTGTGGTGTGTTGCTGTCTGCCTGTGTGCGTCTTTTTATGTGCTACACACCAGAGTGTGTTCACAGCTGGCGCCATCCGATTGGTCGTCGGACACCCAGCTGCTGTATAGATTACACAGACCTCCTATGACTGCTATAGTATGATCTTGGAGATCTGAGGAGTCTTCCCGGACGATACCAGCGATACTCGTTTCGCCAGGTTTTTTTTTTTTCAAATGCACGTGCGTCGTCGTCGTTGTTGTTATAGGTCTGGCAGGGCTCAGTTCTGACGAAGAATGTGACAGCTCCACATACTGTATGTCAGGCGGTGGGGGATTAGGGATGATTAAAGAAAGGGGAACTCCAACCATTTTCAACATTTTAATATGTCATTAATATACCTTAGAGATGTTGTGTATGTGGACATGATGGAAAAAGCTCCCCCAATTCTGTATTTCCTTAAAAAAAAATGGAGGTCTGAAAAAAACATTAACATGGTGAAATACATCTGATGACATACATCATTAAGATTGATTGATGATTTTTCTTCAGACCTCTGTTTTCCTGAGAGGGTACAAACCATTAGTTCACATTTGTCGTCGCCCCGGCGCCCCCCACCTCCCCTCATGGCGCCCCATGCAACTGCCTAGACTGCCTAATGGCAAAAACGCCCCTGGTCAGAAGACAGGCTTATAAGCATCCTGTGGATGTGCTTAAACCTGTGTGTGTGTGTGTGTGTGTGTGTGTGTGTGTGTGTGTGTGTGTGTGTGTGTGTGTGTGTGTGTGTGTGTGTGTGTGTGTGTGTGTGTGTGTGTGTGTGTGTGTGTGTGTGTGTGTGTGTGTGTGTTACAGGAATCCTCAGTCAGTCCACATTCCAACTACAGCAGAGAGTTTCCAGTCAGGAACTTCTTTAAATACAAGAAACATGTTGTGTTGCAACGCCAGGTAACTTAAAGGGGAAGTCCACCCATTTTCAGCATTTTACTATGTCATTGATTTACCTTCAAGGCGTTGGGTAAACATGATTAAAAAAAAAAGTTCATCCATTCTGGGTTCCCAAGAAATGGAGGTCTGAAGAAGGCCACTAACTATTTTCACCATGTTAATGGATTTCTTTAGACGCTTCTTTTTTTTTCTGAGAGCGAACAAATGGAACCAAATGATATGATATGATATGATATGATATGATATGATATGATATGATATGATATGATATGATATGATATGATATGATATGATATAGATATATGATATAGTACTTTATTGTCAGTTTACACTGTAATTTGTCTTGCGACCCAACAGCCATTGTATGCAGAGAACACATTTACACATGGTACAACAAGGAACAAGACATACGTAAAGACATGAAGACAAAGCAGTGTCCATCTCCTAGGTCACTCTGTGACTACAACTCCTCATTTAACCTCAAAGTCGATTGGTGGACAAAGGACCTTTTTAGTCTGACCTTATTGTATGCTGGGACACGATATCTTCTTCCTGAAGGCAGCAATTTATATTCTCCATACAGAACATGACTAGTGTTTGAGGTAATATTCCTTGCTAACCTCAGAATGCTGTTATCATACATGGATGTATAAAGTCTCTGATGATGATGATCCCGTTAGGGTTCATTTGGTTGCATTTGTACGCTCTCAGAAAAAAAAAAGAAAATGGGTGAAATTTCCCTTTAACCCAGGATGTCAAACCTGCCACAGAGTCTACTCCAGGGCTGCTGGGGAATTATTTTTCCCAAGGGGCCAAATGAGATACATAAAATATTGTGGAGGAGCCAAGACTAAAGGCTGAACTAAAGTCTGCGTGATATTAATTTAATTTCAAGACAAAAGTATAGTAATGCCAACCATTTTGACACCAGAGCCAACTATTTAATCAGTATTTGAGTCACGGAGGAACACCGTTTGATGACATTTTAGCCCCACAGACCCCAAAACTTTCTTCAAGATTTCTTTTGTTTTTGTCCACAATTCCAGGCTGGATTTGGGAAACAAAACAGGATAACAAAAATGGCCATGCATTCTCTTATACATTCTCTGATTGAATGTGTAGACTTTGGGCTAATTCAGATGATGAATATTTTAACTTTTGAGAGTGTGAAAATGAAACCAAATGGACCCGCAAGGGTCCATTTGGTTTCATTTATACGCTCTCAAAGAGTTACATCTGGTTAACCAACTTTCTTGGAACTCTCTCAAGGACCACTGGTGGTCCCCGGGCCGGTTAGAGTCAGCCAAAGGGCCGCATTTGGCCCCCAGGCCAGAAGGCAGCTTATATATATATATATATATATATATATATATATATATATATATATATATATATATATATATATATATATATATATATATATATATATATCGAAGCCTGATATATACAGTATATATACGAGGAAGGGCTTCGGCCCGAAACGTTACTATCTGAAAGTAAAATCATATTCGGGAGCATCAAATGGCAAATAAACATCATTTTCGGGGATCATGAGAGGTTTGATAAGCAACTGGTTCAGAGGGCATTTGTAGAACCTTGTAGTCTGCTTCTTTCTGCCTGCGGCTTATTAGTGGGAATTAAGTTCCATTTTACGTTTATATTTAATCAACTTCCTTACTGGAAAGTCGCTGCTGTGTTTGGAATGTGGACCGACAGAGGATTCCTGTTACAGCAGCTAGACTCCAGAGCAGTAGTTTTCAACCAGTGGTCCGGGGACCACCAGTGGTCCCTGAGAGGGTTCCAGGTGGTCCCCAAGCTAAATGATGGAAACTTGGTTAACCAGGTGTAACTCTTTGAGAGCGTGAACATGAAACCAAATGGACCCTTGCGGGCAGGGGCGTAGCTAACAATTCTGGCCCCCCTGCAAAGCTTTTTCACATGGGCCCCCCTTTCCCGGCGGCGTCAAAGGGGAATTTCACCCATTTTCAACATTTTTTGTGTTGAAAATGGGTGTTGAAAAAGTGTCTATAGAAATCCATTAACATGATGACATACATCTTGATGTTGCCATCAAGATGTGTTTCATCATGTTTTTGTGTTTTTTCTTCAGACCTCCATTTCCAGGAAACACAGAATGGGGGGAAACGTTTTTATCATGTCCACCCAGCACCTCTAGGTTATACTAATGACATATTAGAATGTTGAAAATGGGTGGAATTCCCCTTTAAAATGCTTCAATCAGGTGCACTTTGAGATCAAAAATTTTTCATAATATAATCAATACAAATAAAACCTTATTAATGCAAGCTTTCAATGGGGCCCCTTGACTTTGGGCCCCCCTACAATTGTCCCCCTTTTCCCCATGTGTCTACACCCGTGCTTGCGGGTCCATTTGGTTTCATGTTTACACTCTCAAGACTTAAAATATCCATCATGTGAATCAGCCCAAGTCTACACAACTAGAGAATGTAGAAGATTAATGGTCATTTTGATCTGTATGTTTGACTGTTTGGTTTCGCAACTGCGTTTCCCCAAATCCAGCCTGGAATTGTTGGACAAAACAAAAGAAAACTGTAGTTTTTGGGGTCTGTGGGGCTGAAATGTCATCAAATGGTGGCTCAAATACTGAATAAATAGTGGGCCCTGGTATGAAAAGGGTTGCAAACCGCTCGTTGTCCTAGAGGGACAAGTGGCGTTCAGCCACAGGAGAAGCAGCAGAAACAGGTCCGGGATGCCCCTGGGCACACCAACCATGATTGACAGCTCAGGATGTTGCCTTGCGGCCAGGGGCGGATGTAACATTTCCCAATTGGGGGGCAGGGGGCAACTGAAAATAGTATGGGTGCGACGGGCGATGAAGTCGCTATTTCAGTTACAGGACTATTTTCGGTTACAGGACTTAGGCAGGTAAAGCATCAATAATAACATCAGTTGTTGTTGAAGTTGCAACAGACACGCAGGCGCAGCATGCATAAAGCTAAAGGTCTGACTCAGAGAGTTTTCTGTTTTCAATGATGAAATGCTGTTGGTTTAGTGGTGTCACAGCTGTAGTTAGTTAGTAGCAGTAGTAGTGTTTCACATCATTTTAAATATAAACACTTTAATTTGAAATATCTTGGGTTGTTTTGCATGCCATCATGTTTGGTGGGGCAGACTGGGCATTTAGGGGAACATTGCCCCCCCATGCCCATGCCTAGATCTGCCCTTCTTTTGACTCATTGTGAGTACAGTAGATGTGCAGAATTTTTTTCAGATTGTAGTCAGAATGTTATTTAGGCCACAGAGAGGTAATGACCTCCCTGTACAGCAGGGGCTTTCAACAGGTGGTCCTTGAGAAGGTTCCAGGTGGTCCCCAGGCTAAATGGTGGAAAGTTGGTTAACCAAACTTTCCAAATGGACCCTTGCGGGTCCATTTGGTTTCATTTTCACACTCTCAAGAGTTAAAAGAATTAGCACTATTTAA
>CM076974.1:51577310-51624810 GCA_039105355.1 Benthosema pterotum
CCAAACAGTGTCTGCATCCCACAGGTTATATATACACAATGTCTGGGATATTTGACCAGGAGTGTTTTCAACCTTTTTCATACGAACGGCCGGGGGCCCCACTATTTATTCTGCATTTCAGCCACTCAGGAGATAACTGAAAAAAAAAAAAAAAAAAAAAAAAAAAACGTTGATCAAAATAACTTTCATTCTACATTTTCTAACGATTCTTGAAAATTAAGTAATTCAGATGATTAACTATAATTTAACTCTTCAGAGGGTAAAATCACACCAAATGGACCTGTTAACACTCTTAAGAGTTACAGATCGATAAGTTCCCATTTGGTTGCCAAATGTCCACCATTTAGCTGGAGACCACCTGGAACCCTCTTAGGGACCACTGGTGGTTGAAAAGCCCTGGTCTACCCTATACACACACCACAGGTACTGTATAGAACCTAAAACAGTCGCACCGCTTCAGCACCTGGAGAGAGAACCCTCATTTTATGCTCAGCAGGCTAAAGCGTTTCTTCAGCAACAAGGCCAGCTCCTGGTTTATAGTAGTGCTGAAGGCTGCTTCAGCATCCGAGGCCAGCTCCTGGGTTTATAGTATGTTCACATCTCCTGGTTTATAGCTCCCTGGTTTTATATAGCGCTGAAGGCTGCTTCAGCACCAAGGCCAGCTCCTGGTTTATAGCGCTGAAGGCTGCTTCAGCACCAAGGCCAGCTCCTGGGTTTATAGCGCTGAAGGCTGCTTCAGCACCAAGGCCAGCTCCTGGTTTATAGCGCTGAAGGCTGCTTCAGCACCGAGGCCAGCTCCTGGTTTATAGCGCTGAAGGCTGCTTCAGCACCGAGGCCAGCTCCTGGTTTTATAGCGCTGAAGGCTGCTTCAGCACCAAGGCCAGCTCCTGGGTTTATAGCGCTGAAGGCTGCTTCAGCACCAAGGCCAGCTCCTGGTTTATAGCGCTGAAGGCTGCTTCAGCACCAAGGCCAGCTCCTGGGTTTATAGCGCTGAAGGCTGCTTCAGCACCAAGGCCAGCTCCTGGGTTATAGTAGTGCTGAAGGCTGCTTCAGCACCGAGGCCAGCTCCTGGGTTTATATAGTGCTGAAGGCTGCTTCAGCACAAAGGCCAGCTCCTGGGTTTAAAGTGCTGAAGTCAGTGGCATTGTCCAAAAAAAACACTTAGCCCTAGATTTTTCGTGTTCATGTGTTTTTTCGCCTGTATGGTAGGGATGTGAATCTCAGCACTGAGGGCGATTCGATACGCATCTCGATGCACTGCCAGCGATTCGATACTTTAGCGATTATTTGGAATTACCTGGCGATACGATGCGATGCGATTCACCCCAACACGATACGATACACCCCCTTATACCGATACTTAACCGATACTTTAACATTACCATTGAATTTTATTCTGAACAATGCGATATGATGCGATCTGGTGGCAATTTAACATAATAAAAAGGATTTATATTCAAGTTTTATTAATTTTCCAAAAAAATGCCAAAATGCAATACATTTAAATTCAAAACAATGTATTGTTTTACTGTAGGTATAGGCCTACTGTATCTCTAACTTCCCAATTAAAAAAAAAAAAACAACAACAAATAAAGGGCCTGCTGTGCTCTGCTCTCTGCTGGTCATTGTGTTATTGTTGGATTAGCGTATACTAATCATGTACTGTATGTATGTAGTACTATGTACATACAAATAGAAAATAAACCAATATAAAACATGCATTTACAGATCACTGCAGACAGAGTAGGCCTACTGTCAAACAAGTCTATGTGTATCTTAATCAACACATAGATAATACTATACTGTATATGTGGGGGTCCCTGGTTCTCACTCACTCTCAGCTAAGCCTAAGGGGTCCTTGGCTTAACCTGAAAGACCCTATTATTACAATTAAAAAAATAATCAATCATTATGCAATTATTGGTGTAAAATGAAACCAAAATTACCCTTGTAGGTCCATTTGGTTTTCATGTTTACACTCTCAAGAGTAATTCACATGTGCATTAGCCTAAAGTCTACACAACTAGAAAATGTAAAAGATTAATGGTCATTTTGATCTGTATGTTGGACTGTTTCTGAAATCCAGTCTGTATTGTGGACAAAAACAAAAGAAAACTTTAGTTTTGGGTCTGTGGGGCTAAAATATCATCAAATGGTGGTCCGAGGCTCAAATGCTGAATAAATAGTGGGCCATGAAATGAAAAAGGTTGAAAACCACTCTTCTACAAGATCACAACACTTGCATCCACACCACGCTGAGACTGAGTCACTGAGAGCTTGTGGATGTGCACTTTTACTGTCGCTGACTCGGTGTGCAACACCATCGTGTTGCAGAATATACAGTAAATGAGGCTCCAAGGAAAAGCTGCACAGTGGAAAGTTGTAAAACGAAGGGGGTTGAAAACCACTTTTAAAAACGTGTGCAGAAGATTTATTTAACAACACACAATGATCGCGCAGATTGCATAGATTTGCAACTGCGTTCGAGAATCAGACGAGAAGAACACTGTGTGGATCATTACCTGTCGGTACGTGCTACAGTGAACAACGGACTGAGCGACACAGCTCAACCACGGACACAACAGAGATTTTATGAAGCTAAATATGGTGCTTCGTTCACTAGTTCTCTTGTTTAATCCGTGGGGTTTTATGGTCGCGGGTATTAGTCTCCACGTCGGTAACACGTATTGATCCCAGACTACTACAGCTGACTGGCTGCTGCCCCGCTGTTTGCAGAGCGTAGGAGGGGAGGGGGGAGGGGACTATAGACAGAGCTGCGACATTGACGGGCCTCGTCACGTTGTCCCCTATTCAATAGATGTCTATGTAGAAGAGTCTCGATTGGACGGTACAGGAAGTAAGCCGAGTTGTCGTAGCTGTCGGTGCCGAATGGCAGAGCCTTTTTCCTTCCCAATAATGGTGCGTTCAACACAGATTAGAAAACATAGAATAGGACGAAATAAATCGTGAAAACCCCGCTCAACATCGATTTTTACCGATTCAAGCAAATGCATCGCGACGCATCTAGATTTCATCCGTCAATTGCATCGATACAGAGTGACGGAACCGATGCACTCGCATCGCGCACGTGGGTACAGATGTATCGATTTATATCGATTAATCTCCACACCCCTACTGTATGGGGGTGTTCCCATACAGTTTATTGAGTATTTAGATATTTGATGTTCATTTTGTGGACGCCTCCTTTCTATACAAACCAATATACAAACCTAAAACTCCATTTTAACCATGACAGATTATTTTAAAAACAACCAATCTTTTTCTGGTGACTGATATTGTCCTCCTAAAACGTGAGAGGGCATTGGAATTTCATTTACAGTTTTCATTTATTTTTAAAATATTGTTTAATTCATTTCGATGGGGATACCCAAATATGCTTAAAACATGGTTAAAATGTCATGGTTAAAGTGGAGTTTTAAGTTAAAATGACCGACATGACCTGAACTCACAACGTGTCAATAGATTGTCACGTTGAACTATTCCTACTTTGAACTATTCCTACTAAAAAAAAACTAAAAAGCTTTTCAAAATAGTTAAAAAAGGCAAAGAGGTTAGGGATAAGGGGTTTAACGTGTGACGAAAGTGGAGCCCTTAATTCTCAGCATTCAAATTCAAAAGTATCGGATCGACAAGCTTGAAACGTCCTGCTTTGCACTGCTGACAGTGTACTGACTCTACTATACAGTCAGTACACTGTACTCAGTGTACTCAGTGGCAACACCTGAGTAGCGACAATAATGTTTGATTGACGTTTGCTACGCGTGATTGACAGGGCTATTTCCAGCACGCAGCCGAGTGTAACGCCTGCCATTGTGACAACGATCAAGTCCTGCCATGATAAGAATACAGTTTTATGTTGTTACGACGGTCGCATACAAGCTCTCTAAATCTTTCTGTGTAGAATTTGCATGTTGTCCCCCGTGCCCCGCCTAGGATAGATACCTTCACAAAAAACATGCAGTAAAGTCTAAACTGCCTCCCCCTGGCCAGCCGGGGCGCCTGATGGAGGGGACAGGAACTGGTTGGAATAACATGTTCCTTCCACGCGCTACGTCCAACCAGGGAAACTCTCCCCTGTCAGGTGAAAAGAAGGCAGCTTGGACTCCTCATGCATTGAAGGAAGCATGAGGCCAGTCCGCTGCCTCCCCAGGTTTGGTGGTGGATGTGTAGAGCCCAGGATCACATTGGCATAGGCCAGGGGTCGGCAACCCAAGATGTCAAAAGAGCCATTTTCGACCCAACATTAAATTCAAAATCTGTCTGGAGCCGCATTTTATTATTTCTTTTCCTGAGAGTGTGCAAATGTGAACCAAATGGACCCTGGTGGGTGATAAAAATGGGATAAAATATATGTACTGTATATACAAAAACAACAACCACCAACAACAACAAAATGTACTCAATGTACCACAACACTGCTGAATGTCCCATTTCAAGTTTACAAATCTTTGGAAAATAGCACACAAGTTTCACAACACGTTTCTTTACACCACGTCTTATCAATGCCCCAATTACAGGCTCAAAGCAGCAGCCTTGCATCACATAAATCAAAAGTACCATCTTTGTCTTTGGGATACCTAAATACAAGAGCTTGACCAAAGGACAGACCTAACGTGTTGCATCAGCACTTAGACATTCTCATCCAAAGAAAGTTGGTGAGAGTTTTCATAAAACTCTAACTTAACTCATTTACCGCAAGCACGCGTTTGTTGTTTTCTGCTATATGCCACGGCTCAAGCTAGTGCATTCGGTAAAAAAAAACCTTATTTTGAAGCGCCAGATCTCCTAAACAGGATGTGCGATGACATCATGCTGTTTCTGGTGTCTTGACTAACCTGTCCTCTCACGATCTGAGCAAAAAGTTCTGGGTCAAACGTAAGGAAGTGACGTCTAGCCCTAGTGGATCTACCCGTGCGCTCCACGACATTCAGGGGAAGATTCCAGGAAAGGCTTTTGAATGCATTGGATTGAATGGGTGCGAATGGGACAAAAAAAATTGCCCCATTTGCCCATTCCGTCCCAAATGAAAGTCAGCCACGGGATCTTTATCAGACAATGCGCATGGACTAATAGATGGATTAAAGAATGAAATCTACATTTTGTCGTGTTCTGCGCCTTCGTCGTGTTGAGCGAGCGCTGCCCCACGGTAAGAACACGACGAGCGCGTGATCGGCGATAAAACTATTAACATACACGCTTATGTCAGTTGTTCTTTCTTGCCTTTTTGAGCTGAGAAATCATGTAAAATCTTGCCCTTAACTTCTAAAACGCATTCTCTTTTGCCTCTGACATCCACATGACGCGCAGCATCATGGTAGGGGATCTGCTGCTAACTTGTTGATCAGAAGCTGAGGCTTTTGGCCACAAACTAAATGTCACCACCAGACCGTATACAGCAGTGACGGAAAAGGAGCCCAAACATATTACAGAGGGGTTTACATCATACGGCAGCACAACACGGGGCCAAGCTAAGCCATAACGACGGCAGGTTGCGTCAGTATTGACTTTACACGCAGATTCCCTCCTCCATGACCCCATCTGGGCTCTCTTAAGCAGAAACAATGAACTAGAAGCAGCGGGTAAACGATTTGGAGTTATAGTCCTGTTATGCAGGTTGTGTTTATACCGATGTATGGACTTCCGATGTAAATGAGATCTGTACGTGGTACAGTTGTGCACTCCCGTGGCGACGAAATGCATCGTTTTATTCATTGTCAGTTTATTGACAATCTCTAATCGTCTACTGTAGTTTGTAAATGCATTATAAGTGTCTAATTCTGTCTATACTCAAGTGTGATTCATTGGATAGATGTGTGCATTTAGGAAGACCCGACTGTTGTTCCGTTTCAACTGAATTGCTTTTAACTTCGATGGTATGTACACAAAAGTGCCTGTAAAGCTATTAAGCTGCAAAACATTCTTCTTCCACTGGAATTTGATAGCTAGCCTTGTAGTCGCTGTTGCTTAGTTCGTGTTCGGAAGCCACATTCCATAAGGTCCAAAATCATTTTTCTTTTATATTTGCGCATTTATTATTTTGTTCATGTCAGAAAGACTGACTGACAGTTATCTGGTTACATTGGAGTGTATGATTGAAGTTTTAATCGTCTATATTGTTTCGAATTGCTTTAAAATGTTGCAGCTGTTGGGTCATGTGGAGTTTGCTTTGGAGTTTCCCAAGTGCACATTTGAGAGAGGAGTCTGTTATTCCCTGTTGGTGACTTCATGTAAAGGATTTTTTTCTTTTGTTATTATACAGTATATATATTCTTCTCTGGTATCGGTATTTGGTATCGGCTAACACCAAAACTGTGGTATCGGGATCGGATCAGAACATGTTTAACATGTTTTAGAATGATAAAAGCAAAGTCATTTGTGGGATTTTTTTTTGCAATATTGCAACCTGATAAAGATCGTAATATGAATTGGTTTGGCATCCTAAATGCCCACCCCTATAATGCAGTCAAAGCCTGTACATGTCATTTCAGCACCACAGACAGAGGCAAAGATATCAGGCATCACACACGCACACACACACACACACACACCACACACACACACACACACACACGCACACGCACACGCACACACACACACACACACACACACACACACACACACACACACACGCACACACACACACACACACACACACACACACACGCACACATGCACACACACAGCCTTCCTTTCAGACACGGCGGTGTCATCATCCTCATCATCATCTCTAATAATAAGACTGAACAGCTGGTGGTATTCAAGGCAATCTTCCATAAATGCTTCATAAGCATCAAGACCCACGATACGAGGTGACAAGTGTGAGTGAGTGTGAGCGACTGTTTGTGAGCGAGCGCGAGCCACTGTGTGTGTGTGTGCGTGTGTGTGTGTGTGTGGTGTGTGTGTGTGTGTGTGTGTGTGTGTGTGTGCATGTTGTGCGTGCACACTGCATATTTAGCACCGTCCGGGGCCACATGAGACTCGTTAGTCATGCGTGTGCGTTAGTCGCATATCGCCGCCGTCAGGCAGAATCCCTCTTATCTCCATGTTATAACTTTATTATTCATTATTGATGTTCATCTTAAATGATTGCCCTACCTAATCATACATACTACAATATAGAGGTGGGATAAATACTCTCATACTCAAGTAAAGTATATCCTAATTAGTATTAGCAGATCCACGGTCCAAAGCCACACGGTTTTTATTTCCGTCACTTTTCCCTGTTTCACTGAGTGTTAAAATAAACGTTGGGACATATGAGGGTTCGGCTCCAAGAGAGAGACGCACATAGATCTCCATACTTCCCCCATGCAGCCGCTCGCTGTTTATGCAGACGACGTGGAGTCGATTGTTTGCGAGTCGCATGAAAAGCTCATTATCATTATCGCCAGACGGAATCTACATACGAGATGCTGGAGCACGGGAGGTGACGTTCATTCCATTCCCTGTTCCTCTTCAAACGGAAATCTTCTTAATGCCCACAGAATAGACTGACTAAGTGCTAATTTCTCCCAGAGAGTGTGCATATGGAACGGAATACTCTCACCAGACTGTCAATCTACCAGTGTAATAATAATAATAATAATAATAATGGATTGAATTTGAATGAGGTGAACAGTCAACGCCAGCGTCCTCACTTCCCACATTCACACACCAGATGTGGCGACCACTGGAGGCAAGGGTGGGGTTCAGTGTCTTGCCACATGTAGACAGGAGGAGCCGGGATTCGAACCATCAACCCTTGGATCATTGGTCGACCTGCTCTACCTCCTGAGCCACAGCCACCCCACATGGAACCACATGACAGAAATAGAGTACTACACATATGTCAAAGTCAAGGCCCGACTTTGACATATGTGATGATTTAATCCGGCCCCAGGCTTGTAGAGCAAAAATGTCTGAGTCTATCAAAAAAAAGTAAGTCTCTAGCACGTTCCTATCAAAAGTTATGATTGTTTAAAGAAATGCTTTTTGAGCTCTCTTCTGAACGGCATGTAATGCATGTTGTCCAGCAGGGGGAGTCGTTTTACCAGGCTAGGCTGCTGGCACTGCAAAGTGAGAACTATACTTCAGCAGCACAAGGGTGTATAACCGAGAACTATACTTCAGCAGTACAAGGGTGTGTAACCGAGAGAACTATACTTCAGCAGTACAAGGGCGTGAACTATAGGCCTACTTCATCAGTACAAGGGTGTGTAACTGAGAACTATACTTCATCAGTACAAGGGTGTATAAGCGAGAACTATACTTAGTTAACTTTACATACTTACTTAAATTTAGTTTAAGGCCCCCATGAAGTCACATGAAGTCCAATGCGGCCCCCACCCCAAATGACACCACTGGAGTACTAGTACTCTATAATGTAGTTTTTGTATCACGTCACCGCTGTAAATATTTGTTTTAGTGCCACCATGAGGCAGATATTCAGATTCTCTAAATGCTCATTCAACCCCACCCAGCAGCACCCACACCCAGCAGCACCCACACCCAGCAGCACCCACACCCAGCAGCAGCACCCACACCCAGCAGCACCCACACCCAGCAGTACCCACACCCAGCAGCACCCACACGAGCAGCACCCACACCCAGCAGCACCCACACCCAGCAGCACCCACACCCAGCAGCACCCACACCCAGCAGCACCCACACCCAGCAGCACCCACATCCCTCATTCAACCCCACCACCAAACACCTTCTCTCAGGGTCGGATTGACCATTGGGCGTACAGGGAGGTCTCCCGGTGGGCCACGACTCGTAGGGGGCTGGTGGTATTAAAAGCACTGGTTTTCAACCTTTTTGATCCCAGGGCCCACTATTCATTCCGAATTTTGAGCCAGGGACCACCATTTGATGACATTTTAGCTCCAAGACACCCCCAAAAACTAAAGATTTCTTTTGCTTTTTTGGTCCACAATTCCAGGCTGGATTTGGGAAACAAAACAGTCAAACATACAGATCAAAATGACCATTAATCTTCTACATTTTGCAATTAGACTTGGACCAATTTAGATGAATATTTTAACTCTTGAGAGTGTTAACATGAAACCAAATGGACCCGCAAGGGTCCATTTGGTTTCATGTTTACGCTCTCAAAGAGTTACATCTGGTTAACCAACTATACCAGGTAGAATTGTGGTGGGCCGGTCTAGGCCAAATCACGCTAAAAATGTCCGGGCCGATTTTTTCGCCCAATCCACCACTGCCTTCTCTTCAACCCCTACTACCCCCACCCCCACCCACTCACATTGTTGCTAACAGAGTTTATTTTTAGTACGCGTGAATGAGGTACGCACACACACGCACACGCGCACACACACACGCACACGTTCAGTGCAGTACACGCTTGTGATAGATGAAGGTGCCGTTTCACACCATTCTAGTAAAGGAGGAGGAGGAGGAGGTGGGGTGGGGGTGTAGAGTAGAGAGGGTGGGTGGGTGGGTGGGTGGAGGGAGGGAGGGAGGTGGAGGTGTGGAAGGAAGGAGGGGGGAGGGGGCAGATGTAAGAGGATGACGACACTACGATCGGCACGTGTGGAGAGAAACGGAGAGAGAGAGAGAGAGAGAGAGAGAGAGAGAGAGAGAGAGAGAGAGAGAGAGAGAGAGAGAGAGAGAGAGAGAGAGACAGAGAGACAGAGAGAGAGAGACAGAGAGAGAGAGAGACAGAGAGAAAGAGACAGAGAGAGAGAGACAGAGAGAGAGAGAGAGACAGAGAGAGAGAGAGAGAGACAGAGAGAGATTGGAGAAAGAAACAATGGAAGAGTGGTGATAGAGGGAGGCTTATTTTAACCTGAATTATAAAAGGTATAACCACCTCTTCAACTCAGCCGTGACCTCTCTCTCTCTCTCTCTCTCTCTCTCCTCTCTCTCTCTCTCTCTCTCTCTCTCTCTCTCTCTCTCTCTCTCTCGGAGCAAAAGTTTAAATTAATCTCTGCACCGCACTGCAATCTCTTCAACTCCTCATTTCTTGTTCATTCTATTTTCCACTGCTTCTCAAAAGGCTACAGCATATTGGGCCGGTGGTATAGGTATAGGTATAGGCATACAGTAGGTATAGGAGCACGGCCTCCCAGAGATACTGTGAGGCTATATCACCTCGCGGAAAAAACATCACTGGCGTTTTGTAGCACAGCTCAGTGAGCCGGACTTACAATGCCATGTGCAAGAACAGGCCAGACATAGAGGATGAACACTACTGTATAGGTTACACGGTGTACAGAGCATGGTATACATATACTGTACAAATATATCACACATTTTCAATTCTGTGTCCTTCGTTTAGTTGAGAAGCAGCAAAATTCAAGGATCCACAAGCTCAAACTCTAAACACTTTGAGTTTTTTTTTAGGTTGCGGATCTCATGCAACTGCTACAGTATGTGTGTGTGTGTACACACAACACCAAAAAACCATCGCCATATTCATCATCATAAAAATCACACAGAAAGATAAATGGTGCATTTTGTACAGTACTTTTGTCCAAAGTGCTTTGTGGATCAAACTGGGAACACTTGCAGTTCCCCCACGCGGCAACTCTGGACAGAGATGAATTATGGCCTGTGCTAAGTGTGTACGTGCACTCGAGGGTCCTGGGGGCATTCAGAATGCCCTCAAAGTCACGCTTCCAACAAGCTTTGACCTTGCGATTTTGTGTAGACAGGGCCCCTTTTAACTTGGATCGGCCCAAGTCGGCAACCTTGGGCACACGTGCCAACGATGGCTTTTTGTCCCCCTCTCTCAGTAATTAAATGACTGCATTCCTCTTGAATGTGCACCTTGTAAAATAAAGATTATACTGCGGTATTTGCGCTAAAGGCTTCAAACCGAAATTGCGATTTGAAAGCATGCGATTGGCAAATCGCAGCGGCTGCGATTATTCATTATTTTAATCAATATCCAACCGGAGCGAGTCTGCTCCGGTGTTGACACTTCTCTGCTTCTGTGCTGCGCTCTACAACAAGGGTTTTCAACAGGTGGTCCGGGGACCACCAGTGGTCCTTGAGAGGGTTCCAGGTGGTCCCCAGGCTAAATGATGGAAAGTTGGTTAACTAGATGTAACTCCTGAGAGTGTAAAAATGAAACCAAATGGACCCTTGCGGGTCCATTTGGTTTCATTTTTACACTCTCAAGAGTTAAAATATTCATCATCTGAATTAGCGCCACTTAATTAAGAAGTTTACACTGTTTTGTTGGCAAAATACAGCCTGGAATTGTGGACAAAACCAAAATAATTCTTTAATTTTAGGTGTGAAAATGTCATCAAATGGTGGTCTGTGGCTCAAATGCTGAATAAACGGTGGTCCCTGGAGTCAAAAAGGTTGAAAACCACTGCTCTACAATCATAAGTCTGTCTGCAGTGCATTTGTTCACTCACGCAGAACCCAGTGTCCAAGCAGTAAAGTTATACCTCCTTGTCTACTTGTGTTGGTGGCTGGCTTGTTGCTTTGGCTGGTGTGTGACACTATAATTACATGTATGGACAAATATGGCATGAGGCGTTTTTTTTAATAGCGACTTAGTAAGTCGCTACCCCCCAATTAACTGTCCCACTTTACCCTCACAAGTACGTAATACTTCTGTCCCTCAAATTAACAGTTTTGGTCACCCAAAGTCTGATTGATGAATCCAACGCGAAAGGAAAAATCTCTACCAGTCTGACTGTTCTGATGAGAAATAAAATATGCATATAAGCATGATATACAGTATAACTTGCACAAAATGGCAGTGAAAGCCTTGAAAATGCACAATTTATTGACTATAAGGGAATTTATTGTAAATTTTTACCAGTGTCAAGGAAAAAACCATGGCACTTCATGTCAAAAAGGAAGCCCACCCCTGCTCTAGAGGCAGGTATAGGCAGGGCTTCACAATAAATCAAAATCAAGAATTTGGACAATGTAAAGAATCGTGGCTTCCCCTTTCCTAGCACATTTACGGTAGAACTGTGTCACACTCGATCACGGCCAACCTTACCGTGAAAAATACTGTCAAATAAGAAAAAAAATGCAATGTGTTCTGCTATTTACTTTAAGAAAAGGTATAGTCCAAGAACCCAATCTTTGCCATGTTTTGTATGGAGAATATAGGTTACTGTCTACAGGAAGGAGATATGCTGTTCCAGCATACAATAAGGTCAGACTGAAGAGGTCTTTTGTCCATCAGTCAACGTTGAGGCTAAATCAGGCCTTTGTCCAGGACTAAAGTGAGCTGTGAACATTGCTCTGTGCCCTTATATGTTTCTATGTATGTAACTGTATTTATTTTCTGTTCCCGTTTGTGTTTTGTCAAATGTGTGCATACTGTATGTGTTTCATACAAGGCTGCTGTGTCACAAGACAAATTTCAATAAGAGACAATATCAATAAGAGAAAAGAAATACAGTGGGGGGGATTTCTACTTGAATGTTCATTAAAAGAAAGAAAAGTGAGGTTCACACTTCATCCGTCTTCTTTGTTCACCACCTAACCTACCCTGTTAGAACATGCTGTCAATCTTGCATTGACTGTGCTTTGACCTTGAGTTTGGATGTGGGAGTTTTTGGGGACTGCAAAGTGAATCATGTGAATTTGGAGGACATGGGGGTGGGGGAAGGGGGGGCCGGGAGGGTAATCAATCACGATGACGACTGAGTCTTCACACCGTGGTCGTGTTCTTACAGGACGGAGTGGACCCAGTCCCTCTGGGGACTGGGTCAAAAGCAAAAGCAAAATAAATCTCGAATGGCTCGAATCCCCCCCCAACCACACACCTTCTTCAACGCATGCGATTCTCAAAACTGTCCCAAAATGGTCCCTCAAGATATGCCTTTTTCTGTGCGTCACAACAAGCCACAGACCCAGGCGACTCCAGTGGGCTCCTGCTGACAATGCTGACACTAACTGATAGGAGACAGCATGAAGCCGCAGCCTCCTCTCCACCCTGAGGCAAAACACCCAGGCAGGGGGGCTTCAATCTATGGCAAAACATGCCAGGCAGGGGGGATTCATTTGACCTGAGGGCCGTCCTACAAATATCTTCAGATTTCTGAGAAAAAAAAAAACAGTATCAGTATCCACCCGCTTCGACCTCTATCCATAATATAATCCTGAGTAATCACATGATCGAATACGAAGTAGACATAGATAATTTTGTGTTGATTGCATCAGTGGATCCCGGCTACTACTAGTAGGGTGGGAGCGAAGGTTGTTTTACTGAGGTTATGTTTAGGTTTAGGTTAGGTTTAGGCATAAGTTTACTGAGGTTGAGTTAAGGGTTTGGGTTAGGTGTAGCCATAGCCTAGTTTTACTGAGGTTATGTTTAGGGTTAGGCTAGGCGGTGCTTCATGCGGTTACTAATCCTAAACATAACTTCCGTAAAACTATGCTTCGCCCCGCCCTACTGGTAGTAGCCATGATCAACCGATACAATAAATACAAAATATCTACTTGCCCGGCGGGTAGCCGAGTATCTGCGTCGACTCGTTGTATTCGATTGTGTGATCACTCGTGATTATGCTTTATTCAATCCATGGATAGAGGTAGAAGAGGTTGCAGTATCAGTCCTTGTATTTGGTCACAGACCCATCATCTCAAAATCACAAACTCACAGAATGTCATGGATGTGCCGTGAAGGTCGGACGAAACAATGAATGTCCTCATTACTCTTAGGAATTATTGGCAACTTTGCCTTTCCCCCCCTCTACATTTGCCTTTTCTCCTCCGTCTATTTGATGCTGCAGCTGCTTGCAGACAGGCAGCCACTTGCTTTGCCCAGCAGACGGTGCAGAACTTTTGCTGATGTGTGTAATGTGTGGTTTTAAATATTTTAGATGTTAGCAGGGAGCCCAGTATCTGGACTACAATTCCCACAGTTCTTTGGTGCGCTGGTGTGCACCTCCTTGTAGCTAGGGGGAGGGTGTGTCTTAAAGGGGAATTCCACCCAGTTTCAACATTTTTTTTCTGAGAGCGTACAAATGCAACCAAATGAACCCTAACGGGTTCATTTGGTTCCATTTGTACGCTCTCAGAAAAAAAGAGCGTCTAAAGAAATCCATTAACATGGTGAAAAAACATCTTGATGATGTCATCAAGATGTTTCACCATGTTAGTGGTTTTCTTCAGACCTCCATTTCTTGGGAACACAGAATGGGGGAACTTTTTCATCATGTCCACCCGACACCTCTATAGTCTATAGTTCCCCTTTAAGGGCGTTACAGACAGGCAGGGTGAAACGCACACATTATCGCGACGATTCCACTCTGCCACTCAGTGCTGACAAACAAGAATCGCGCAGCGAGAAAAAAAAGCTCACAGGATTGAGGTCTAAAATAAATCGCCGGTGTGTGCACGAAACGAGCACGCACGCAATAAACAACACTGGACGCTGTGCAATAACGCCCGCGTCACACATCGTTCTGAGCACAAAATGCCGGTCCCATTGAAAATGAACTGGAATGCGCGATTTGTTACTGGCCGCCAGTAAAGCCCCTGACCTGCTGGACAGACTACAGGATGGACGTCGAACTTCTAAAGGCCTATTCAGAGATGGATTTTCGACCACCGCGACTACCGTTTCCTACAATATGACATCATACCACCGCAACCACCACACCTTCCAGCCCTCCTCTCGGATTTTACTAACCACCGCAGCGCAGCGGTTGCTTATTTTTAACGGCTGGTTAAAAAAAGAAAACACACAACACACCACAGCGCGGTGCGGTGCTGGTAGTGGACTATGGAATAGCGGTGGTCGCGGTGCTCTGAGCGGTGCTCGCGGTGGCCACCGAAATTCCAGACTCTGAAAGAGCCTTAACGCTCCAAAGTGCGGCTCTTTGAAATACTTCCGAGAGGAGACGCACAGCAGAGCCAAAGTGGGACAGAGTTATGACACTCCAAAAGTGTATTGAGCTACTGCTCCACATAGACCTCTATTGAACTGTGACAACTAGGCAGAAATGCATTCAACTCAGGCAACAGCCCAGCTTTAATGATCTTAAATCCCTTGATTTTAGATCATTTTGTAGCTATAGTACAGCCATCTTTAGTTGTTACTGTACTTTAAAACAGTTGCCATGTTTCACACATGCCTAAAACAGCTCTTATTTGCGCCGCCCTTGTTGAAAACAAATTGTATTTCCAACTCCACATTGTCCCTATTCAGGCTGCATGAACAGCAGCTTGTGCGCTCAGTTTCCAACCCCTCAATGTCGCAACTCTTCCACTAGATGGCTGTGGACGTACGGTGGAGAAGCTGCTAGCTGCTTCTGTTCCATTGGCTGGTGTCTATCACTGCCGGGTGACGCGCATTTGTAGGCAGCGTCTTTTTTCCGCCAGGCCGGGCGTCCCAAGGACGCTGGTCTTTGCGGCACTTTTCCGCAACGGCCATTTTTATTTCCCATCCACATCCATTCAAAAACTCCAAACATGGCGGAAAAGACGCCAGACTTTTTCTGCTGTCGTGTAGCCACAGCCTTACTGAGACAACATGTAGTCCATGAATTAGTGTCGGTGACATCAGAGACACTGGGCTCACTGGTAACATCTGAAAGATACTAAACCACACATTACACACATAAAGATCACAAGGAAAGTGTTCTAAATCTTCTAAATGTCATGAACATTTTTCTTTTCTTTGCAAAAACAGTGCAATGTACAGTATATACAAAGTAAACGCTTTACACCAATGTCTCCACTGACACAAACAAACTCTCCACCCGGTGGGAGAGCTCCCTAGACTCCTCCAGAGTTCATGGCGGCCAGCAGCCGATGTTTTATTTATAGATCTATGGGCCTTTCTTTAGTATATATACATATTTTTAGCAGAGCCCTGTGGACTGAATGGGGTGTGTGTGTGTGTGTGTGTGTGTGTGTGTGTGTGTGTGTGTGTGTGTGTGTGTGTGTGTGTGTGTGTGTGTGTGTGTGTGTGTGTGATGCTGTCAGTCAGAGACACCGTATGGGGTTGAATGTCACGGCTTTGTGTAAAAAAACAAAACAAAATAAAAAAAGTGAATCCTGTCAGAAAGGAAGCTCTCTAAGGGGACTGGAATCCATGATTTGATATCCGACGATGAATAATTGAGGAGCTCCCGCCTGGCACACGCCAAAACAAATGCTGCTTCTTCGCTATTAAACCCTTTGTGTACTAGATTCTAGTTTCTGACACTAGATTGTAGTTTCTGCCGCTAGATTCAAGTTGCAGGCGCTAGATTTATAGTTTCTAATGCTTGATTCTAGTTCCAGATGCTACATTCTAGTTTTTGGCGCTAGATTTTAGTTTCTGTCGCTAGTTTCAAGTTCAGGGCTTTAGATTCTAGTTTCCGACACTACATTCTAATTTTTTGACACTAGATTCTAGTTCTCGACGCTAGATCCTAGTTTCTGACACTGAATCTATTTTTTTTCCCCCTGAAAAGAATCTATGTTCCTGTGTCAGGAACACAGATTTCATGCCAAGGATAACCAGAATTATCTATATTTGGCTGCGGACCCCCATCTGAAAACATGTTCTAGGGATACCCCAGAAGCAAAGATTTGAGTTAAAAATGATTGCTTCTGAAATAATATATTCAAAGACTTAAATTGCTTAAATACAAAGCACCTGTTGATTGGAACAACCTCCCTAGCTCACTTAGATCTATTAGTTCATACATCACCTTCAAAGTATCTATTCTTTCTCACCTTCGATCGCCTTGCTCCTGTTTCTGAATTCCTCAGATCTGTCCTCTTAAATTCAGGCTCTCTGACGCTTGCTGGTTATATTATTACTACTTGTCTGCCTTGGTTGTTTGACCTGCCTTTGGGATTTGTCCTTCTTAAAAATGTGTGTGTTTTTGTTTTGTTTTGCATGACTACATTGATGCCTGAAGCCTACTACTGTGTCGGGTAATGGGTGGGGAGGGAGCAGCTATACTGAGAGCTTTTGTTTGTTCTGTTCTTGTTTTGTTTGTTTGTGGTATGATTGTACATGTGGTTCTGTTCTGTACTTGTTGTATGTTTGCTGGACCCCCTCGAAAACGAGATGGTACATCTCAAAGGGGCTATCCATCTCTCAATAAAGGTTATATATTAAAAATAAATATATATAAATATATATGATATATATATATAATATATATATGAGCTTGTAGATCTGATATTTTTCAATAGCTACAGTATAACATAATGCTTAGAACACCAAAACGCGTACGGCACACAAAGGGTTAAGCATCTCATTTGGCGCGTAGAGCAGGTTTTCCTAACTAGGGGGGCCATGATGCAAGACAAAGTATGACCAGTGTTGGGGTAGGTAATATTTAAAAAAGTAATGAACTGAAACTAATAGGCTACTACAAACTAAAAAATGAATGCAAAAAAAATGTTAACTAAACTCAAACTGTATTGTGTGTTCACAAAATGGTCTAATATACTAACTTAAGTAATACACAAAATACCGTTGGATTTAATCTTTTAAATTCAAAATGTGTTGTTCTTACACTCTCTATGTTGTTGTACAGGTGACAACTAGTAAAATTATATAAAACACAAGACGAGAGAAATAATGGACCAAAGTTAGTTCTCCAAATTACTATTGCTGAGTTTATGGTTTTAAAAGGTATATACTGTGTATATATATATATATATATATATATATATATATATATATATATATATATATATATATATATATATATATATATATATATATATATATATATATATATATATATATATATATATATATATATATTTATTTTTTTCGTTTTTAATTATATACAACTTACTCTGATATTTTTAAATCCTATAACATGTGACAACAAAAGCACACCAAATTAAAATAACTAAAACTAAAAAACTATAACTAAAACTAAAACAAAGTATTTTCACCACACTAAAAACTAAATAAAAACTAGCAAACCCGCTCTAAAAGCGAACTAGAGCTAACTGAATTAGAAAATACAATGTCAAAACTAACTAAAACTAAACTGAAATGGACAAGGAATGACACATCATTTAATTGGCAGCTGCTGCATTATTTATGAAAAATTGTTGTCCGACCTCTGAGCTATGGGATGTTTTTTTGGAACCGGCTATCTGATTGGCTGTCTGGTCTCTCGGCAACGCCACGACTTCTGATTGGCTATCTGGTCTCTCGGCAACCCTTCCGTCTCCAAAGTTCACACGCCTGTATATTACATACCCTCAACAATTACCCAATTACCCCCAAAACTAGCAAGTGTACACGCCTCATTACCCAATTACCCCCAAAACTAGCAAGTGTACACGCCTCATTACCCAATTACCCCCAAAACTAGCAAGTGTACACGCCTCATTACCCAATTACCCCCAAAACTAGCAAGTGTACACGCCTCATAGCACGCTATGAGGCGTGTACAACTGCTATTTTCCAATAAAACCTAAAACACCAAAAGACGTTTCAGTAAACAACGAATTTACCTTTTAAGGACCACTAATGATTCGATTTGCCACCATTTTTCTTTTTCTTTAGTTTAGTATTTTTTGTGTTTGCAGTGTTTACAGGCAAACAACAAACAAGCTTTGCAAAAGGATAAAAACCTCATGAATATGAGAGTCCGAGAATTCATAACAGAGAGAGAGACACACACAATACACGCACACATACACACTGACTAGTCTCGCGTAGTCAGACTTAGCGAATATGCCTTTGCAATGCAAATCGCCCCAGGCAAATCGTGATATTGTCAGACTCCAAAGGCCACACAGTAGTACACACACACACACACACACACACACACACACACACACACACACACACACACACACACACACACACACACACACACACACACACACACACACACACACACACAAATGAATTCACTGGATCCCCAAACCCATGCTGCGCTGGCCCTCAAAATGTTTTATTTAGAGGTGATCGGTTGATATCAGATTCTCTTTGGTCATTGAAAACCAGATAGACTGTCAGGAGATCAAGAGACTGGAGGAGGCTGGAGGGAGTTCACAAAAAATGTTGGACTCTGCGTGCTTTTCGTTCAGGGGCGGATATAACTTGTCCCATTTGGGGGGGCAAGAGAACATGTTGGAGGGGCAAGAGAAAATGAGTATGGGGGCGGCTTCATGAAGCTGCACCCATACCATTTTCGGTTACAGGACTTTTATAAAGCATCAATAATAACATCAGTTGTTGTTGAAGTTGCAACAGACACGCAGCATGCATAAAGCTAAAGGTCTGACTCAGAGAGTTTTCTGTTTTCAATGATGAAATGCTGTTGGTTTAGTGGTGACACAGCTGTAGTTAGTTAGTAGCAGTAGTAGTAGTGTTTCAAATCATTTTAAATATAAGCACTTTAATTTGAAATATCTTGGGTTGTTTTGCATGGCATCGTGTTTGGGGGGGGGGGGGGGGGCAGACTGGGTATTTAGGGGGGCATTGCCCCCCCCATGCCCATGCCTAGATCCGCCCCCGTTTTCGTTGTGCACGGCGTGCACGGTATGCGCGTGTGTGGTGTGCGTTTATGTATGCGTGTCAGCTCCGTTTTTTTGATTTGCCAAACAGTGGAGCGGCATGACGGTGCAGAGCAGGTGGTTCTTCTCAAAACTATTTCAAGTCAAGGACCGCCAACCTGAATACAGAGGGGGAAGCATTGTGTTAGAAAATGCTGCAGTCATATCAACAGGGTTGGGTAAGTTACCTTTTTTTTTTTTAAAGAAATCCCCTACAGTTACTACAGTTACTTTCTAAAAAATGTAATCAGTAACGTAATCCGGGTTACCCAATTTCAAAAGTAAAGTAACTGATTACTTTCAGTTACTTTTGGATTACTTTAACCCTTAGTGTCCTGAACGCGTTTTGGTGTTTTATCTGTTGAAAAATAGCAGATCAACAAGCTCATGTCGCGCCACTGAGTGGCGCGACATGAGCTTGTTGTTCTGCTATTTTTGAAAAATTGTTAAAATGTGCTGCAAATCTCTGAATACATTATTTTGGAAGCAAACATTTTATCTCAATTTTTCGCTGATGGGGAACCCCGAGAACAACATGTTTTCAGATGGCTGCAGCCAAATATGGATAATTCTGGTGGTCCTTGGCTAGAAATATGTTAGCATCACTGACACAGGAGCACAGATTTTTCAGAAAAACTAGAATCTAGTGTCAGAAACTATAGAAAGTAGATTCTTGTGTCAAAAAGGAGATCCTAGCATCAGAAACTATCATTTAGTGTCAATAACTAGAATCTAGTGTCGGAAACTACTGTAGAATCTAGCGTCAAAAGCTAGAATGTTGCTGCAGCTATATCTGGTGTAAGGAACTACTGTATAATCTGGTGTCAGAAACTCGAATCGAGGGTCAGGACACAATCGAGATTACACGTTTTAAAATGTACCATGAGGCGTTACCGTTACTGTTTTTTTGTAGTCTGATTACGTAACGTCGTTCCTTGTAATCCTTTACTTCCCAACCCTGCATTATATAAAGTTGTTTAGAGGCCCACTTTGAGAACCAATGCATGCGATGCAAGACAATGCAAAAATCTACAAGCCCAAAAACTTGCAGATCTACTACATTTGCCTCTTTGGGCCGTGCAGGGCCGTTACTTGATGACTGACCGTGCACACACACAATTTGTGTATGTGTGTGTTTGTCTGTGTGTGTTTAAAGGGGAATTCCACCCATTTTCAATATTTTCTTTTCTTCATTGGTTGCATTTGTACGCTTGTATGGCCTGTATGTACGCTTGTATGTACGCTTGTATGGCGATGAAGCCACGGGCGATGAAGCCATTTGCTCCTGCCCCCCAATTGGGAAATGTTACATCCGCCCCTGCATGTTACCTTCCACCACCATCACCACAACCACATGTGCTGTTGGATTATGAAATTATGTCAAAAATAACAAACAGTCATATGAGGCAGTAACAGGGCGAGTAACATGTCTGTTTTTTTTGAAGGGCACACCCACTCACACACACATACACACACACAACACACACACACACAACACACACACACACACACACACACACACACACACACACACACACACACACACACACACACACACACACACACCCACACCCACACACACACACACACACACACCACACACACACACACACACACACACACACACACACGCGTACACTATGTGCCGGCCGGGTAATCAGAGGTCGTTAGTTTGAAGTTACACAGCGCTAATGGCCAGCGAAGGGGAACGGAACACTTTTCATTCATTTAGCACAATGTCAGGCGGCCCTAACAAATGAATCCTGCTCCAAATGGAGGAAATGAATATGACTTCTAACAAGCAGACGGAAGGAGGCCGAGACCACTCTATGCCATAGATATCCTCAACGCGTTTTCCTTCTCCCCCATAAGTCATGCTCCATAATCATACATACTGTATATATGTGCACCGCTGAGCCAAACGTATTGAAATGAATAAATAATCATCTAGGGTTGCATATGGCAGAGGTCATGATATTACTGTTTTTATTGTTGTTTACAAATGTGTGCCATTCTGTGTTTCTAGAATTGGATGCCTATAGACCTGCGCAGTGACGTCACCGGCCCTGTTCCACTAGTGGATTCCTCATTCATTTTCCTCATAGACTTTTCGAAGATGGTTAATAAAAACACGATTGCGCCGCGGCAAAGCCAACTTGGGCCGTGACAAATCATGACAACAAACACAATATCGTCATATTACAGATATATATATAATTAGGAAGAAGTAGAAAACGGCATGATACAAGACTTTTTGTTTCGTTTTTCATCTTAGAAATGATTTGATTGTCCCAAAAGTTTGTGTGTGTCATCACGATTCGTCACGACTCGAGTTGGCTTTGTCCGCGGCGTAATCGTCTTCATATAAATTATTTTTGAAAAGTCTATGAGAAAAATGAATGGGGAATCCATTTCTGGAACAGGGGCGGTGACGTCACTGCGCAGGTCAATATATTTCTGCTATAGTTCTGCTCAGGCCAAGATTTCAATCATCTGGTATGAGGCAAATCATAGGGAATCCATGATTTGCGCCATTATTTGAAACTTTCAAATTGAAGTTTTAAACATCAGTAAAAAAAAATAGGGATTCAAAGTGTCATTGACCTGCATCAGTGCAGAAGACCAGAGACAAGAGTTGAAATTTATATTATCCCTGATTACATTATCAGTTGCAACAGACATTGATAAGGGAAGGATGTCTCATAGAACAAGAATAAAATCCGCACTCTCAGTTGCAGGTCTTCACCAGTGTCGGAAGAATAATAATTCTGACACTGGCGAAGGTCTGCAAGCCAAAACGTGTTTGCCTGGAATGCATGCATGCGGCTGCTGCGGACCCCTAACATTATTAAATAAGAGAGTGCTGGATTTTATTCCTTTTTCTATGGACCATCATTGTGTTATTTTTCTATGCATTCCATTTGATCTGCCCTCAGCACACGCCAGAGACCCTGACAGACCCTGTTTGAGTTGAGCCTACTTTTTTCTTCTGAAGGAAAGATGGTTCATATAGGAGAGAACACACAACAGAGCAGTGTTGCCAACTGCCAAAGTCCAAAATGCACTAGTGGCACTTCCAAAATGCACTAGAATGCGCTAGATGCTTGCCTGGAACATACAGATCAAAATGACCATTAATCTTCTACATTCTCTAGTTGTGTAGACTAAGTTGGGCTAATTCACATGATGAATATTTTAACTCTTGAGGGTGTAAAAATGAAACCAAATGGACCCGCAAGGGTCCATTTGGTTTCATTTTTACGCTCTCAAAGAGTTACATCTGGTTAACCAGCTGTCCATCATTTAGCCTGGGGACCACTGGTTGAAAAGCACTACCATAGGAGGAAAAATGGTGAAAAATGAGGGTTTTATCTCTGGCGCCTGTCAACCAATTTCTCCCCAACTCACCAGCAAAAAAGCACTAGATTTTCCGCCAGGAGTTTTTCACTAATTTTGGCACTAGAGTGGTATGAAAAGGAGCTAAATATAGCGCCAAATGCGCCAAGTTGGCAACACTGCCTGGGAGAGACAGCGGAATCCATTTGCGACCGCGGAATACATTGCGACAGGTGGCCAAGTGGTCAACAACGAGTGGCCAGTGGTTGCAGCACGTGGTATGACCGCTATAAATTAGACACAACCTTTATGAATTAGTTGCGACCTGTGAAAACGGTTGACAATTTAACTAGCGGTTGCGACTGTTGGCCCAATGCTTGCAACAGTCGCTGTATCCCCACTTCTGACACCATGTGTTGTCTGTCTCAATATCTATATAGCAGGCCAGGCCAGGCGAGGCATGTACTGTACAGTAGATGGTCTTCAGCATAACAACATTAACGGCATAACAACATTAACGCCAGTTTCTCAGTGACACACCGTAGCACTGTTGCTGTTTAGCCTACTGCGCAACTCCCTGGGGCATGATGGGAAATGCAGTTCCAGTAACAGTACTCATTACAACACTATAACCTCAGTAAAACCTATGCCTAACCCTAACCCCCGACCATTAATCACCAGGCCAGCGGTGACTGGTCGAATGCCGGTCGAGTGGGCACCGTGGAGATGTAGGCACACATATTTCTGGCGAAGTGGGCAAAAAGGCAACTGGGCATACAGGCAGATCAGCACACAGGCTATCTGGGCATATGGACCAGTGGCCACACAGGCTATCTGGGCATATGGACCAGTGGCCACACAGGCTATCTGGGTATATGGACCAGTGGCCACACAGGCTATCTGGGCATATGGACCAGTGGCCACACAGGCTATCTGGGCATATGGACCAGTGGCCACACAGGCTATCTGGGCATATGGACCAGTGGCCACACAGGCTATCTGGGCATATGGACCAGTGGCCACACAGGCTATCTGGGTATATGGACCAGTGGCCACACAGGCTATCTGGGCATATGGACCAGTGGCCACACAGGCTATCTGGGCATATGGACCAGTGGCCACACAGGCTATCTGGGCATATGGACCAGTGGCCACACAGGCTATCTGGGCATATGGACCAGTGGCCACACAGGCTATCTGGGCATATGGACCAGTGGCCACACAGGCTATCTGGGCATATGGACCAGTGGCCACACAGGCTATCTGGGTATATGGACCAGTGGCCACACAGGCTATCTGGGCATATGGACCAGTGGCCACACAGGCTATCTGGGCATATGGACCAGTGGCCACACAGGCTATATGGGCATATGGACCAATTGGGCAAACCGGAGATTGGGGTCAGGCCAACACAGGGACCGGTTGGGGGGGTTCCAAAAAGAGACATCAATCTCTTCTTGGAAACAGAAGCGGAACCGGGTCGGTTCGGTTCGGTCCCCTGGGTATTTTGGGATCTCAGCCAATACCCCGAAGACCTCTATTCCCTACAGGAGACAACAGTGCCTTTAACAGAACCTCCGTGCAGGAAGGAACAGACATATGTTAGATAAGCTCACATAGTGAAAGGGCACACCGATGGGTCCGTCTAACCAGGGACCTGACATTCTCCTCTATGGACACTGTATAGGTGTTTGATGATAGAAACTAAGATATAGAGCCCAGAGAAAAAAAAATCTATATTCTATAAGCCTAGTTTAACCCAGTATTGCTTTTTAGCAACATTAACTCATTATTTAAAAAAAAAAAATGTAATCTTTTTTTTTGTTATTTTCTCACATGAATATCATGGTTGAGGTTGATTGTTTAGAATCTCATTGAAATTGGTCATGATATTTGCATAACAATACCCCCCACAGAGGCCGCAATTAGCCTCTTCAATTAATCTCTGGACTTAGTGCATTTTTTTAATATGATTTTTAACCTTTGACCTTTTAGCCTTTAACGCTAAGCTACAGTATAAGCATGACAACAGTCACAATTCCACATGTAAATTCAATGTAACTGGTTACGCATCACATTAGGGGTAATAAAAATGAGCAATGACTTCGTAAGCCCTTCAGGTAAGTACTATACTGAAAACATATGCTGGAAATAGTATTCAGGCTTTTAGCAAGCCTGAATACACAAGGTAATGTTTTTTTTTTCTTGTGTCCTCTTAACAGTTGCTACTTACAGATGGTCTCTGTGCTTTTACTGCTGTGAAAGTAAACAGAAAACTACTTCCTGTCATTCTTCTACTACTATAAGCTTAACAAGAGCAAATAATCAAAGACAGGAAATACCAAAATAAAAGTGTCCTGCACTATCTTTAACTCAAAGATGCTGGTAACTGGTGACTCCACTAATAGTTCCAACACAATGTGAAAGAAGATAGTGTGTTGTTGCCCCTCAAAAACAAAAAGAAAGAAAAAAAAAATCCGGTCTCATTGAAAATGAATGTTAATGGTTGCCCCATTTGAAGGGACCGTTAGATTGATAGATGCATCTCAGCCGCGGTGGTAACTACTGGCACCATGACTTGAATCAACACAAAGCTTTAGGGCAAGGAGGAGCACACGCACGCACACACACACACATACTCACACACACACACACACACACACACACACACACACACAACACACACACACACACACACACACACACACACACACACACACACACACACACACACACACACACACACACACACGCATGCACACACGTGCACACACGTGCACACGCAGCATGGGTCCTCCCACAGAGAAGCTAATGAAATAAACTAATTAGTGAGCAAAGTGGGGCCACGGATGAGGGTGAACCATCAGTGGTTAGCATTACGGCTCTCCCACACACACACACACACATGCACGTACATGCAAATGCACACACGCACACATGCACACGCCGACACACTTCTAATAGCCATGCCAAGCTCCAGTGAGAGAAGCGATTATGATTGTGAAAAGAGAAGCAGAGATCCACTGCTCTGTGTGATATGTGAGCACTCACCAGCCAAACTGGGATTGGGGGGGATTAGAGCCCAGCCAGTTAGGGCTGCATGGTGCAATACTGTAGGTACAGCTGTGGTTCATAGCAGTGCTTTTCAACCTTTTTGACACCAGGGACCACCATTTATTCAGCATTTGAGCCACGGACCACCATTTGATGACATTTTAGCCCCAAAGACCTAAAACTAAAGAATTCTTTTGGTTTTGTCCACAATTCCAGGCTTGATTTTGCCAACAAGACAGTGTAAACTTCTTAATTAAGTGGTGCTAATTCACATGATGAATATTTTAACTCTTGAGAGTGTGAAAATGAAACCAAATGGACCCTCAAGGGTCCATTTGGTTTCATTTTTACATTCTCAAGAGTTACATCTGGTTAACCAACGTTCCATCATTTAGCCTGGGGACCACCTGGAACCTTCTCAGGGACCACTGGTGGTCCCCGGACCACCTGTTGAAAACCCCTGGTCCACAGCATTAAAAGGCCCCCTTATAACGCTATGGGACTTTCAATTGAGCGTTGAGGATGATAGAGTCTACTAAACATGACTTCACTTTTTGAGAAGCAATTGAACGCATCGGTTCCTCAACGTTTTAATCTCAAAGACCCCCATGGCGGCCATAACAGACACCGTGGGGGGGGGGGGGGGTCATTTCAATTTGGAATTTGCTCAAGGACACTTTGAGACTCCAGGCTGTAAATTTCCTGCCGAGTTTTTCCACTGAGACAATTAAAGATGGGGTGCCATGATTTTTTTCTACTAGAAAAGTAAGATTTTTTTCCCCAAAAAGTACAGTGTTTGTTAAACTGTCATTTTTATGATTCCACCTACCAGCATGATAAAGGGGGAGGAGTTTGGGGAGGGGCTGAACACGTGATGTCACGATATTGAAGTTTTTTTCATTGGCACGTTTGACTGGAAAGGTTCAGCCCCCAGAAGAAACCCTAAATACAAAGGGAAAACATCATTGCAGATAAAAAAAACACACCAAGGGGTCTATTCACATACTGTCACCTACTGTATTTAAATCACGGCACCCCCTCTTTAACGCTATGGGACTTTCAATTGAGCGTTGAGGATGATAGAGTCTACTAAACATGACTTCACTTTTTGAGAAGCAACTGAACGCATCGGTTCCTGAACGTTTTAATGTCAAAGACCCCCATGGTGGCCATAACACACACCGTGTGTGTGTGGGGGGGGGGTCATTTGGATTTGGAATTTGCTCAAGGACACTTTGAGACTCCAGGCTGTATCAGAGTTTTTCCACTTAGCCAATTTAAAGTACATATCGTTGATGGATATTTTTCTTAAACTGGCTATAGAATAATAGCCAAGTAGAAACCAACTCTTGTAAATCCTCTATGAAAAAATGTCACACCATAAAAACCTTTTTACCCTGGTATAAAAATGGAACTCTGTGATAATTAGAGTTCAAAGTAACCTGAAATGAATTGGACACAAGTATACGGGTAACTTCAAAACAGTTGACTTTTATCAAAGTTTGATTAAAAGCATTACAGTTGCAAAAGGATAAAAAGTATGTCCACAAGGTAACGATGTTGCAAAAAAAATCGAGCTGTCATACATTAGTTGCAAGCATTCTTTATACAAAGGCAATGTTTTGATATCAGTTCATAGTTGTCGCATTTCCATTGTCATAACACTGGGAAGTGCCATGATGGCGTCATTAGGCGACATTTGATATATCCAGGGGTGGACTGACAGTCTGGCATACAGGGCATTTTCCCGGTGGGCCGACCCCCCCGGGGGCCGTTAATGTCGTGTTTTAATTAAAAAAAAAATCTGCACAAAACCGGCCCACGAATCAGTGCTGGCGGCCCTCTGTCCTCTTCAAATGAGACTGCCTATTGCAGGGTTTTTATAGTTAACTAAAACTAACTAACTAATTTTAGTTAGCCCGAGCCCCAGAGCCCCTTATGTCTTAAATTCTCATGGGGGCTCAGGCCCGGAGCCCCACAAAGATTGCAACGCTAATTATAAGGGTCTTCAGAGGGCCGCTCTGAGAAAAATTGCCCGGTACGTTTTGAGCTCCCAGTCCACCCCTGGATATATCCATCAATTGTCACAATGCAAAGGGCAGGGGTTTTTAGGCCCAAATGCAGGACAGTTATCGGGTTATCAGGCGTAGGCAGGACTTAAATCCAGAAGCCAACACGAACACAACATGAGGAACATTAAGCAAACATGGCAAACATTTAGCATACAGAAACGGTTTGATGATTTTGTTTGATGCAGCAATTATTATTCTTCTCTATGAGTCTTAAAAGTTCTTAAAAGCAACAAGTACAACATCTCCCAATGTGTGCAGCCTTTATGCTAATCCCGCTCCAGAGGACCAGCTCATTTTTATTAAACACTTATTCTGAACTCAATCGATGACAAAATGCACTGCAGGAATGTCTGCCCAGGGACCCATTAAAAACACTACAGCACTACAACAAACGCTCTCTTCCACAAGATTTCAGTTTTTCCGCATTCACAGTTTTTCCGCCAGTATTTTTTAACTTTAGTAGTTAAATAGTGGTCCTCCGTGGCTCACATGCTGAATTAATAGTGGGCCTGGTTAGAAAAAAAAGTTGAAAAACCACTAGTTTAAAAGGCAACATTTACGTTTTTTTTCAGAGAGAGAGTGGACAGAGAGAGAGAGAGGAGAGAGGGAGAGAGAGAGAGAGAGAGAGGAGAGAGAGGAGAGAGGAGGAGAGAGAGGGAGAGAGAAGGGGAGAGAGAGAGAGAGAGAAGAGAGAGAGAGAGAGAGAGAAGAGGACAGAGCGACAGAGAGAAGAGAGAGTGAAGAGAGAGAGAGGGAGAAAGAAGAGAGGTGAGGAGAGAGAGAGAGAGATGAGAGAGAGAGAGAGAGAGGAGAGGGAGAGAGAGAGAGAGGAGAAGTAGACGAAGAGAGAGAGAGAGAGAGGTTCACAGCAACAGAAACCCATCAGTTGTCTGAGGTGATGCAGAGACAGCCAAATCAATTGTCGGCTGTAATGGTGGGTCTGTCCCCCTGCCAGCGGTGGTCTACAGTCTACAGTACCTTTACTCCTGTACAGTAGGTACTGTACTTCAGCATCATTCTTGGTCACGACAACAGCCCAGTCACTGCCACTAGCAATCACAAATATTGTATCATTGTTACTGTTCTATGTTATATTTTTTATTCCTATGCATATACAGTACCTCCGCTACAAAACCTTGAACGGCCCTGTTGCAATCCCTGTGTAACAGGAGCCATTATACAATGTATAGACATACTGTAACTGGCAGCAATGAGGGGATTAGACCAGGGGCGGATCTAGGCATGGGCATGGGGGGGCAATGCCCCCCTAAATGTCCAGACAGCCCCACCAAACACGATGGCATGGAAAACAACCCAAGATATTTCAAATAAAAAAAATCTCATAATTAAAATGATGTGAAACACTACTACTGCTACTAACTAACTACAGCTGTGTCACCACTAAACCAACAGCATTTCATCATTGAAAACAGAAAACTCTCTGAGTTCAGACCTTTAGCTTTATGCATGCTGCGTGTCTGTTGCAAACTTCAACAACAACTGGTGTTATTATTGATGCTTTATTTGTCTATTAAAAAAGTACTGTACCGATAAAGGTATGGGGCGGCTTCATCGCCCGTGGCCACGACGCGACAGGGCGATGAAGTCGCCCCCATACCATTTCCTCCTGCCCCCCCCCGCCAATTGGGTAATGTTAGATCCGCCCCTGGATTAGACCTCTCTCTCTCTCTCTCTCTCTCTCTCTCCTCTCTCTCTCTCTCCTTAGAACAGACACGCAGGACCTCGTAGCCATGGCAACCTCTTCTCCGGGTAAACTTAAGAATGTGTGTTCACGCACACACACACAACACACACACACACACACACATCACACACACACACACACACACACACACACACACACACACACACACACACACACTGACAGCCAAGCACCGCACCCTGCCAGAGCACTACACACACACACACACACACACACACACACACACACACACACCACACACACACACACACACACACGCACACGCACACACACACCATTTCCCGGTTGGGGAGGTTTGGGGGACAGACAGTGTTTAGCCACCATCGGCTCGCCGAGGAACAGTAATTATTTGCTTTGCAAGCAAGTGTCAAGTTCCATTATATGGCACAAGGTCATTCGTACCTCGCAAAGGTATCATAAATGAATAAGCAGTGTGTGTGTGTGTGTGTGTGTGTGTGTGTGTGTGTGTGTGCGCATGCGTGTGTCAACATCAATCACATCAACAACATTGACCGCATGGTTAACCGACACAAATAATGTGACAATAATGTGTTGTTTGAAGGGAATCGGACCCCGGCTTGGACGGACATCATGTCAGCAGCAAATGTATTCTACATTTTGCAAACATGGCATCAAATATTCACCGATATTTGAGAACGACTGGAGCTGGAGCCGTCAATCAATTCCGAACGCTCCAGCACGCCGCGATCCAAAGATCAATTCTCTCTGCATAACTCCATCCAGTGAGTCACGGTGCGAATCATTGATCTGCATGGAAATCATTTTATATGCTGCAGGTATTATTCATATCGCTGCTGTTTGGTGTCCAGACTGCCAACTCTTGCATCAGGACTAGGATCTCACTTAAAAAAACAAAAAAGAAACAAAAAAAACTTTAAAACAGTATCTCTGTTTTGGCAATGTCATTCTGGTGGTGAAATGTTTTTTTAAAACATTTCAAACTTTTTTTAAATAGAACTTTTTTTTTGCTGTTTTACATATTACAACTTAGCTTTTAGCAGACGCTCTCAATCCAAAGCGACGAAACAGCGTCCCTGATTTGCATGTCTCCCAGTCTGCAGAGCACCCGCAGAATTCGACACGCGCGTTCCACAGCACCGCGTGGGGTGCACTGGCCGGCGTCGAATCGGTCGGACCCACGGTTGTCCGGGAAACGCACCAAAAAAAGGTCTCTATCCCCGTGCTCTGGACTGCATGGGCCCTGGGCCATGACATGGCGCTAGTATGTCACAGGACTTACGCTAATCCAACCCTTTATGCGTGTGAGTGTCAAGCTCCCATTGCTCCGAAACTATGAGATGCAAAACCCTACCCTTCTCCAACCGTAACCCTAAGAGCCTAAATCCCCGACGCTCCACCAGACCTAACGGTCTGTGAGGTTAGGTTGAGGGTCGGGAACCCTAAGGGGTTAGGTTGAGGAACCCTAAGGGGTTAGGTTGAGGGTCGGGGAACCCTAAGGGGTTAGGTTGAGGAACCCTAAGGGGTTAGGTTGAGGGTCGGGGAACCCTAAGGGGTTAGGTTGGGGAACCCTAAGGGGTTAGGTTGAGGGTCAGGGAACCCTAAGGGGTTAGGTTGAGGGTCAGGGAACCCTAAGGGGTTAGGTTGAGGGTCGGGGAACCCTAAGAGCCTAAAGCCTAAACCGCCGACCCTCAACCGTAACCTTAGGGTTATGGTTGGAGAAGGGTCGGGTTTTGCTACAAACTTGCCTAAACCCTTCTCTAACCCTCATCCTCACCATAACCGCATCAAGCACGTCGCAGCTGATTTCGCAGTGGATTTCCAGCGCATGTTCGGACTAACGGGAGTTCTGTTCTGTGGGACTTCGGTCCTTAGATCAGCCCCAAGCAAGGAGACATTGGGTCCCATTATTTAGAACCTTTGGTATGACCCGGTCGGGAATCGAACCCCGACCTCACAGTCTCAGGACACTCTAACCACAAGGCCACTGAGCACCATCCATGGTCACTGTCGCCTAGTGAGAACACAATGTGGTCATAATAAAGCCGCTGAATTTATAGGTATTCCGTCTATTTTTACCGGCAAATAATAGCATCATTACCTTTGTGAATGAGGAAAGCTCTAGGGATGGATTGATGCATATTGATGTAATGAGAACAGCAGCTCAATAGCGTCCGACCCTCAGGCAGAGAGGGCAGCGTAGGGTCAAAGTGTACGTCTGCAGTGTATCTATTCTATCTATTTTCGCCGCAATTAATGGCATCAACCTTTGTGAAGGAGGAGGCAAACTGGGGGAGTAGATTGATGCGTAAGTGTTGCATAATGCCCTCAATACACTATGTATCTGTTGTTGGATGAATCACACCTATGTTCAAAGAACATTTAAAGGTAGGGTAAGTGATTTGAAATTCATGGTGTAGTACCAGCCTATTGCACTAGGGGCGTCCAACAGTAGCTACACTATGTGAACCTGCTGCTCGATCCTGATTGGAGGAGAATTCGCCACCACCTGGGGAACTTTTATTAGCTCCTCTGCTAACGTGGGGGAGGGGGAAACTCCATATATGGTCTGCACACCTTATAATAGAGCATTTTAACAGAAAAAAAAATGTGGGTGATATCTGACAAAAGTGAAATCACTTCCCCTACCTTTAATCCCTGCATGAACCATCTGCATTCTAGGCATATCACAGGGGCGGATCTAGGCATGGGCATGGGGGGGGGGATGCCCCACTAAATGCCCAGTCTGGCCCACCAAACACGGTGGCATGCAAAGCAACCCAAAATATTTCAAATTGAAGTGGTTATATTTAAAATGATTTGAAACACTACTACTGCTACTAACTAACTACAAATGTGGCACCACTAAACCAACAGCATTTCATCATTGAAAACAGAAAACTCTCTGAGTCAGACCTTTAGCTTTATGCATGCTGCGTGTCTGTTGCAACTTCAACAATAAATGGTGTTATCATTGATGCTTTACTTGCTACATCGCCCGTGTCGCTTCGCGCCACGGGCGATGAGCCGCACCCATACCATTTTCTCCTGCCCCCCTCAATTGGGAAATGTTACAGTTGTATATCCGCCCCTGATTTGAGCATATCAACCCTATCTCTATCTATTTTCCAGATCTCATAGAAGGTGAAACTAGACAAGGGACCACAACTGTACTGTATGTGGTCATGTGTATACATTTTCTAACAATAACGAGTCTTGTCATTTCTCTCTGGACTTTGAATTTACCCTATAACCTTGAAAAGCGGGTTTGTGTTGTGATGCTGCCTGCCGCGCAGTGGAAACTTGAAAGCCCAGCGATGTTACTTCCATTGATCAAAGCCGGAACACAAATCAATAATAATTGACCCTAAACAAACAATAAAGTCCATAGACTTGCCTGAGACGGGAACAGTATAATTAGGCTCTCTGTAAACAAACATTAATAGACTTGGCTGGCCTGCAGGACAAACTGGAAAGCCATGCGGCTTCGGAGGGGCTAGCACCCTCCTCCCAAAATACTGTAACAACAACAAATTACAAAGCTCCATTGTGTCCTGATCAGATTCTAGTTTCTGATGCTAGACTCTAGTTCACAGCGCTAGATTCTAGTTTCTGATGCTAGACTCTAGTTCACAGCGCTAGATTCTAGTTTCTGATGCTAGATTCTAGTTCCTCATGCTAGATTCTAGTTTCTGACCCTAGATTCTAGTTCCTCATGCTAGATTCTAGTCCCCCACGGTAGATTCTAGTTCCTCTCAGTAGATTGTAGTTTCTGAAGTTAGATTCCAGTTTCTGACACTAGATTCTAGTTCCCGACACTAGATTCTAGTCCGTGACACTAAATTCTAGTTTGTGACACTGAATTCTAGTCCCTGGCGCGAGATTCTAGTTTTTCAGTGATGCTCAACACATTTCATAGGAAGGACCTCCAGAAATATCTATTATTTAGCTGTAGAGTTTCATCTAAAAACATGTTGTTCTAGGGATCCCCCAGAAGCAAAGATTTGAGTTAAAAATGTTTGCCTCCGAAATAATGTATTCAAAGATTCGCACCACATTTTCACAATGTTTCAAAAATAGCAGAACTGCTATTTTTCAACAGCTAAAACACCAAAACGGATTCAGTACACAAAAGGGTTAAAATATGTACAAAAGAAACGTGGAAAGACAGAGTTGAGCAGTGGAGACGGTGCTGCTGCTGTCACATCAGCATTCACACGGTGCCGCCGCTTTGACAAGGTCACGGAAAACATTACGCCATCGCTTCATCTAGCCTTCTCGCCGTTGTAGAAATACTGTTATTGTACAGTGGCGAGGACTTGAGATTGTCACCGGTGCCATCAGGTTACCTATCTGGCAGGGGCGGATGGAAAATCTCCCAATCGGGGGGGGGGGGGGGGGGGGGGGGGGGTATGGTATGTGGGCGGTTTCATCTGCATGAAACCGGCATTTTCGGTTACAGGACTTATATTTATACTTACGGTATATATGTAGGCAAGTATAAGCATCAACAATAACATCAGTTGTTGTCGAAGTTGCAACAGACACGCAGCATGCATAAAGCTAAAGGTCTGACTCAGAGAGTTTTCCCTTTTCAATGATGAAATGCTGTTGGTTTAGTGGCGACACAGCCGTAGTTAGTTAGTAGCAGTAGTAGTGTTTCACATCATTTTAAATATAAGCACTTTAATTTGAAATATCTTGTTTTTTTTTTGCATGCCATCGTGTTTGGTGGGGCAGACTAGGCATTTAGGGGGGCATTGCCCCACTAATGGTTTCTTAAGTGTGGCAGACCAACCACATGTAAACATCCAGAATTTCAAATGCGTCACAAAAGTACAACAGTAATTGGTAGCGTGTACTTAAAGTACTGTACCAAATGCAGAATGTACTCATTACGCAGAACATCTCGTTTCAGGTTTTCTTTTGAACATGGTAGTGTAGATCTACAAGCTCACACTGATTTGCAAGTCCCACTTGCATTACATGGTGTTACAGTAGTTCAGCGGTGGACTTGGGGAATGAACCGTCTTTCGACATGTTTGCATTGCGGGTATTTTTGTGGCTCCAAACTTATGTTTTTGACGCATCACATTTTAATAGCACACTGTTAGTCACAAATGAGTCTTAACACTCCCAGTGCCAGCCCTTTTTCATATTTTTTGAGGTATCCAGTGCCAGCGATTTTCATCAAAAAGTCATATTTCATATTTCGGTCCATGTTTCCCACGGACAAGTTAGTTGGCGGACACACACTTCCGGTTTCCGGTTGGTCCGTCCCTTATTATGCACGCTGCTGTTATCATGGGGATCGTATCAAACCAACGACGGTAAGCGACGTAAGAGTGACGTAGCTCTACCTAAGAGGCATCGTCATTACTATATTTCATAATGATAACCGCTGACGTAGACCTATTTCAACGGCACGAAAACTGTTAATAGCACACTGTTAGTCACAAATGAGTCTTAAATCACTTTTGGGGCAGACTCATCTGCCCCCCCCTCCTCTCTCTCTGCCACTGTCCAATCACGGCTGAAAATCCTGTCGCACGAGTGCCACCTGAGTTTTTTTTTTTTTTTTTTTTTTTTTTTAAAGTCATGTAGTGGCTTAGTTATTTGTAGTGTATAGTTTGATGTGATGTGTGAAAAAAAAAACACCCACATTAGAATAAAGACAACCTGTGGCAATGCAAACTGCATTACAGGGAATGCGACCTCAGGGTGAAATGTAGAAAAACGGGGCATCTATGAGAAAAAATCAAGGGCATTATGTATCACAGGAATCAATGTAGATTGATGCCCAATGTGTTTACTGTAGAATTCTCCTTTAGGATAAATGAGCTCTAAGTGACACACTCTTTTACCGTAATTTCTGGACTTATATAAGCCGCACCTGAATATAAGCCACACCAGCTAAAATTTGGGGCAAAATACTGATTTGTCCTTGTATAAACCGCACCTGACTATAAGCCGCACCAGGCAATAAGCTTCATGTTAGAGCAGTGGTTTTCAACTTTTTTGATCCCAGGGCCCACTATCTATTCAGCATTGGAGCCACAGAGGACCACATTTTGACTACATCTTTACCCCACAGACCCCAAAACTAAAGATTTTGTTTGGTTTTGTCCACAATTCCAGGCTGGATTTTCGCAAGCAAAATAGGCAAAATGAGGTCAAAATGAGCATGACTTTTAAGTCATTAAGTAAGTGGTGCCAATTTAGATGGTGAATACCATAACTCTTGAGAGCGTAAACATGAAACCAAATGGACCCGCAAGGGTCCATTTGGTTTCATGTTTACACTCTCAAAGAGTTACATATGGTTAACCAACTTTCCATCATTTAGCCTGGGGACCACCTGGAATCCTCTCAGGGGCCACTGGTGGTCCCCGGACCACCTGTTGAAAACCACTGTGTTATAGCAGTTGGTGGCCGTCACCTGTAAAAATCCATAGATTAGCCGCACCGTTGTATAAGCTGCAGGGTCAAAGGCATGTGAAAATGTAGCGGCTTATAGTCCGGAAATTACGGTACTTGAGTAAAATATTTAATTCACGCCGTACACGAACACTGCACACTGCCACTGATGTGTCCTTTCATTTTCATGTTTAGCTACCGCTTCTCCATGTCACTCCGCTCCTCCGCTTCCTCCATTGGCTCCCAGTCGCTGCACGCACAGTGTTCAAAACTCTCACGCTTGCATTCAAAGCAACCAAAGGTTTGACTGCACCTTACCTCAGTGGCCTCATAAACCCTACAAGCCCTCCCGCGCACTCCGATCAGCCGACACTGGGAAGCTGGCAGTAGCCCCACTAAAAACGCCTGGACAACGCTCCACGCGCCCCAAGCTCTTCTCCCTCCTGGCCCCAAAACTATGGAATGAACTTCCCCCTGCAATCAGGACCTCAGACTCACTACCTATCTTCCGCCGCAGTCTTAAGACACACCTCTTCAGACTCCATCTCAACCCATAGCACTTGTATTATATACCAACCACAGTACTTGCTGCAATGACTTATATAGGTTGCCTAATGTATTACAATGTTTTTAGCGCTTCATTGTATGTTGTAAACTGTATTGTAAATCCAGATTAAATTGTAAACTTTTCACCATTGTAAGTCGCTTTGGATTAAGAGCGTCTGCTAAATGCCTAAATTGTAATTGTAATTGTAATTTAGCTACATCACCGTGAACTACATGAAGCTGTAAAATGGGAGACAAACACAGTGCTGTGTCACTGCAAACTAGATGAAGCTGCTCTGGTTGTGACAGCGTCTGTCTCCGTTTGTCGCCAGTGAATAAATGGCTGCAATGGATGGTGTCTGAAGCAGGGGCGGATCTAGGCATGGGCTTAGGGGGGCAACGCCCCCCTAAATACCCAGTCTGCCCCCCCCCCAAACACGATGCCATGCAAAACAGCCCAAGATATTTCAAATTAAAGTGCTTATATTTAAAATGATTTGAAACACTACTACTGCTACTGACTACAATTTTGGCACCACTAAACCAACAGCATTTCATCATTGAAAGCTGCTTCAGCACCAAGGCCAGCTCCTGGGTTTATAGCGCTGAAGGCTGCTTCAGCACCAAGGCCAGCTCCTGGGTTTATAGTAGTGCTGAAGGCTGCTTCAGCACCAAGGCCAGCTCCTGGGTTTATAGCGCTGAAGGCTGCTTCAGCACCAAGGCCAGCTCCTGGGTTTATAGCGCTGAAGGCTGCTTCAGCACCACGGCCAGCTCCTGGGTTTATAGTAGTGCTGAAGGTTGCTTCAGCACCAAGGCCAGCTCCTGGTTTATAGCGCTGAAGGCTGCTTCAGCACCACGGCCAGCTCCTGGGTTTATAGTAGTGCTGAAGGCTGCTTCAGCACCAAGGCCAGCTCCTGGGTTTATAGCAGTGCTGAAGGCTGCTTCAGCACCAAGGCCAGCTCCTGGGTTTATAGTAGTGCTGAAGGCTGCTTCAGCACCAAGGCCAGCTCCTGGGGTTTATAGCGCTGAAGGCTGCTTCAGCACCACGGCCAGCTCCTGGGTTTATAGCGCTGAAGGCTGCTTCAGCACCAAGGCCAGCTCCTGGGTTTATAGTAGTGCTGAAGGCTGCTTCAGCACCAAGGCCAGCTCCTGGGTTTATAGTAGTGCTGAAGGCTGCTTCAGCACAACGGCCAGCTCCTGGGTTTATAGTAGTGCTGAAGGCTGCTTCAGCACCAAGGCCAGCTCCTGGGTTTATAGCGCTGAAGTCAGTGGCATTGTCGTGTCTCAAAACCATAGAGTAATAAAATAATAGAGAACGGACTCGAGCGACAGCCCCGCCCCCTTGCCGTTCATTTCAATACAAGTTGCTCATTGGCGCTTTGAAGCACCCGGAAGACCGCCGGAAGTGCGCCTATTTCCGCATTTGGACACCAAAATTTGGTGTCCAAATGCGGAAGTATTTCTCCATGAACGCGCCCGAAGCAAGGGATTATGGGAACCATGAACGAGCGCCGTTGAGAACGAGCAAAGGAAAAACACATCAAAAAGCATCAAAAACAAGCTTGTGGTTTGCATTGAGCTTATTATCTGTCATATAATACATCCGTTGTGTTTTTGAGAGGTAGTATATGACGTGAGGTAATGACTTGCCCCCCCCCCCCCCCCCCCCAAATCGGACATGTTACATCCGCCCCTGGTCTGAAGACTCCAGTTCTTGAAATCAACATGACGCAGGCCAGTGTTGCCAACTGCCAAAATCCAAAATGCACTTGTGGCACTTCCAAAATGCACTAGAATGCGCTAGGGGCAGTGGGTTTTCAAACATTTTCATACCAGGGCCCACTATTTATTCTGCATTTTACCCACAAACCACCATTTGATGTTGAGTTTAGTCTCTCTCACTAATTTAAGAGAAATAACTGGCAAAATGTTGGTCAAAATAACAATTCTTTCACATTTTCTAAATGTGTAGATTTTTGAGAATTCTTGAGAAAAAAAAAAGCTAAATATAGCCACAAATACGCCAAGTTGGCAACATTGACGTAGGCTAAGTTCACACAGCTACATATAGGCCTACAAAAACAGTATACTGTAAGTAAACATAATGATTACTCTCCACAGCTGCTCTCACGTGTAGGATCAGCATCAATAGAAGCTCCACATGCAGCTCAATAACGTACACTCCATGGAAGACAGAGGCCAGCACCGTGTCAGGGGTGGAGGTGGGCTGTCAAACGATTTCTCTTTAAAACCACCTGAGACCCCCCTGGCATACAGTACGTATACTCTATTCTTTCTTACAACCGTGCAAAACTGCAAAACCGTGTCGATTTTGCGTCAAATGTGTGACCTTTTAGTGAAGATATTTGGTGTTCTGTAGAGGGAAAACAAGTAGATTAGACTGCAGCAGTAGACTCAGGGTGTGACTCCATGACTCCAATGAAGTACAAACTGTAAATAGGGTTTCAAAAGGATGGCGTTAGTTACTTGTACTGCGTTTGGTTCGTGGTCAGGGGGCTTAACGAAGAAACTAGACCTGTGCCTCTTTGGGGTGCATGTCTCCACCGTCTCGGGTCACGTCACCCTTAGAGGGCAACAGTCACCCCCCTGTGAGGGTGACGTAACAGTCACTGGCGGTTACTATGTTTCACCCCTGTCACCACCTACCATAAGGCGGTGCCTCCACCTTCTTGGGTAGAGGGTGGAGACTGTTACGTCACCCCGTGAGGGTGACGTAACAGTCACTGTCGGTGACTATGTTTTACCCCTGTGAGGGTGACGTAACAGTCACTGGCGGTGACTATGTTTCACCCCTGTGAGGGTGACGTAACAGTCACTGGCGGTGACTATGTTTCACCCCTGTGAGGGTGACGTAACAGTCACTGGCGGTGACTATGTGTCACCCCGTGAGGGTGACGTAACAGTCACTGTCGGTGACTATGTTTCACCCCTGTGGGGGTGACGTAACAGTCACTGGCGGTGACTATGTTTTCACCCTGTGAGGGTGACGTAACAGTCAAACCATTTTGACACCAGGGCCATTAATTTATTCAGTATTTCAGCCACGGACCACTATTTGATGACATTTTAGCCCCACAGACCAAAATTCAAGATTTTTTATTTCTCTTTGTCCACAATTCCAGGCTGGACTTCACAAACAAAACAGGCAAACACAGATCAACAATGACCATTCTTTTACATTCTCTGGCTAGTTCAGATGAATATTTTAATTCATGGTTTCATTTTTACGCTCTCAAAGAGTTACATCTGGTTAACCAACTTCCCATATTTAACTGGAACTCTCTCAAGGAACCTGGACCACTGGTTGAAAACCACAGTACCCTTTCACAGGCCGGTCAGAGTCAGCCAAAGGGCTGCATTTGGCCCCCAGGGGCCGCACAATGCCCAGGTGTGCTCTTATAAGCGATCACAAGGACACTCACGCTCAGGGCCCAGAGCCTGCTGGGTAATCCTTCCCTGTCTATTGGCTCATTATATGAAATTGCTGGAGACTGCTGTGCTGTGATTGGCTAAAATGCTGCCTCACCCCATGACACAACCCCTGCCCCCTCACATTAGCCATGTGTGTCCTGAGCACGACATAGAGTAAGTTTTGTTTTCATAATTTGTTGGCAGCAACAACAACAACAAAGTTCTGGACCGTCTGCAGGACGAAGCAAGTTGTCCGACTGCAGGGAAACAGCTGCAGCAGCAAAGTAGAAGTGACATAGAGGGGAAAAATAGACAGCTATATATCTATTTTATTTTTTGGCAAAAAAACGATACATCTATTACCTTTAACCCTTTGCGTACTGAACGCGTTTTGGTGTTTTTAAGCTGCTGAAAAACAGCAGATCAACAAGCTCATATCGCGCCACCGAGTGGCGCGATATGAGCTTGTAGCTCTGCTATTTTTTGAAAAAATTGTGAAAAGCATCAGAAACTAGAATCCGATCAGGACACAATGGGTTCATTAGCATCGTATTCATTAGTAACACCTGCGAAGAAAGTCAGAACTAAAGCGAGAGTTATTTATGAAATGGCGTGTGTAGTGAGGCTGTATCCCAAAAGGATTCCAACCACTCACCTGTTAAAGAGGGAGTGCCGTGATTTTTGTATTTTTTCCAATTTTGTACATGTTTAAGAGGTGATGGTACTTCATTAGAACCCTTGGTGTGTTTTTTATGTGCAAAGATGCCTTCCCTTTGTATTTAGGGTTTCTTCCTGGAGGCTAAAACCTTTCCAGTCAAATGTGCCAATGACAAAGGCTGTAATGTAGTGACATCACATCATCAGCTCCTCCCCTAACTCCTCCTCCTTTACCATACAACTAAAGCTGTGGGTGTGGCTTCAGTTCAGGTGGATCTCCACCCATCACTACCCACCAGTCAAACCAGGCATACTTAATGAACTGGTGGGGGAGTCCACGTAAAAACATCATTGTAACAAATACTGTACACCTTTTGGAGAAAATTCTTTCTCTTCATATAACAATAATACCTGTTGATCATGATTTACGTTTGAAAAAAAGCATGGCACTCCACCTTTAAGGTCGGCGCGCAAACGAACATTAATGATCTCGAACCATTCGTGTTTTTTTTTTTATTTATTAACTTTTCTTCCCAATCTAGTAGAACAGGGGTTTTCAACCTTTTTCATCCCAGGGCCCACCATTTATTCAGCATTTGAGCCACGGACCACCAATTGAGGATAGCCTATTTTTAGCCCCACAGAGCCCCAAAACAAAAGATTTCTTTTGCTTCTGTCCATGACCATTAATCTTCTAGTTGTGTAGATTTGGACTAATTCGCATGGTGGATATTTTAACTCTTGAGAGTGTAAAAATGAAACCAAATGGACCCGCCAGGGTCCATTTGGTTTCATTTTTATGTTCTCAAGAGTTACATCTGGTTAAAACAACTTAGCTGGGGACCACCTGGAACCCTCTCAAGGACCACTGGTGGTCCCCGCACCACTGGTTGAAAACCACTGTAGTAGAAGAGTTCCCGACTCCCGAGAGTGACGCTGATGGGTCAAAAACCCAGTGCTCGCAATTAAAACAGCGTGTTACCAGTGTCGGATCAGTAAATCATAAATCAGCTTCAAACTCTGAGGAGCGGAGAGGGAAAAGAGAGCAGTGCCTGTGATCTCTCATGACTGATGTATTCACTGATGTCAATCACATCTCAGGGCAGTAGCTGAGATGTACAGTAGCTCTGTTGACAACGTTGTCCACGATTTTAATAGTTAGTAGAGGAGGGGGGGTACAGACAGCATGCTGCTTAACCGTTTTGCTTTGATTGATTATTGTTTTTTTGGCGAGGAGAGGAGAGGAGAGGAGAATAGAGGAGAGGAGAGGAGAGGAGGGAGATAGAGGAGAGGAGAGGAGAGGAGAGGAGAGGAGAGGAGAGGAGAGGAGAGGAGAGGAGAGGAGAGGAGAGGAGAGGAGAGGAGAATAGAGGAGAGGAGAGGAGAGGAGAGGAGAATAGAGGAGAGGAGAGGAGAGGAGAGGAGAGGAGAGGAGAGGAGAGGAGAGGAGAGGAGAGGAGAGTAGAGGAGAGGAGAGGAGAGGAGAGGAGAATAGAGGAGAGGAGAGGAGAGGAGAGGAGAGGAGAGGAGAGGAGAGGAGAGGAGAGGAGAGGAGAGGAGAGGAGAGGAGAGGAGAGGAGAGGAGGAGAATAGAGGAGAGGAGAGGAGAGGAGAGGAGAGGAGAGGAGAGGAGAGGAGAGGAGAGGAGAGGAGAGGAGAGGAGAGGAGAGGAGAGGAGAGGAGAATAGAGGAGAGGAGAGGAGAATAGAGGAGAGGAGAGGAGAATAGAGGAGAATAGAGGAGAGGAGAGGAGAGGAGAGGAGAGGAGAGGAGAGGAGAGGAGAGGAGAGGAGAGGAGAGGAGAGGAGAGGAGAGGAGAGGAGAGGAGGAGGAGCTGTGAGAGCAGAGTGATGGAGTCGTCTCCAGATCATTGGTGTCGTGCTGAGAGTATTGGTTTAGGGGGAGAGCTGTCTTAAAAGGCTGAGCGGGCAGTGAGTGTCCCTCGAAGGGCAGAAGCCTCCCAGAGGAATACCCATTTAAACTGTCCTCCTGACGAGGAGGAGAGAGAGAGGACGAGAGCGACGGAGACAGAGGGATGAAAGATGAGACAAGGCCATGTTGGGGCACTGCACTGGACAGGAGAGAGAAAGTTCACCTAATAGGACCTTAACGTTCTCGATGCATTTACAAGTCAATCCCTCCCATTACAATGCACGGCGAGGCCTGTAAACACACACACACACACACACACACACACACACACACACACACACACACACACACACACACACACACACACACACACACACACACACACACACACACACACACACACACACACACACACACACACACACACACAGAAAGCAGCCAATCATAAAGTAACTAACCGCTTTAGAAGTGACAATTAATCGGCAACTTAAATTTGTAATGGTGACATGACCTTTAGTGACCTATTGTGATTGGTTTGTGGTCGGAGGCTGGACCACTTTTTTAAAAAACATTGATTGGCTGGTTTAATTGATGATGTAACACTGATGCAATTAACCCTCAATGTTCTGACACCAGATTCTAGTTTCTGACACTAGGTTCTAGTTTCTGACACTAGATTCTAGTTTTTGACACTAGATTCTAGTTTCTGACACTAGATTCTAGTTTCTGGCTCTAGATTCTAGTTTCTGACACTAGATTCTAGTTTCTGACGCTAGATTCTAGTTTCTGGCGCTAGATTCTAGTTTCTGACACTAGATTCTAGTTTCTGACGCTAGATTCTAGTTTTTGACACTAGATTCTAGTTTCTGACACTAGATTCTAGTTTCTGACACTAGGTTCTAGTTTCTGACGCTAGATTCTAGTTTTTGACACTAGATTCTAGTTTCTGACGCTAGATTCTAGTTTCTGACACTAGATTCTATAGTTTCTGACACTAGATTCTAGTTTCTGACTCTAGATTCTAGTTTCTGACGCTAGATTCTAGTTTCTGACACTAGATTCTATAGTTTCTGACACTAGATTCTAGTTTCTGACACTAGATTCTAGTTTCTGACTCTAGATTCTAGTTTCTGACACTAGATTCTAGTTTCTGACTCTAGATTCTAGTTTCTGACACTAGATTCTAGTTTCTGACACTAGATTCTAGTTTCTGACACTAGATTCTAGTTTCTGACACTAGATTCTAGTTTCTGACACTAGATTCTAGTTTCTGACACTAGGTTCTAGTTTCTGATGCTAGATTCTAGTTTCTGACACTAGGTTCTAGTTTCTGATGCTAGATTCTAGTTTTTGACACTAGATTCTAGTTTCTGACACTAGATTCTAGTTTCTGACACTAGATTCTAGTTTCTGACGCTAGATTCTAGTTTCTGACACTAGGTTCTAGTTTCTGACACTAGATTCTAGTTTCTGACACTCGATTCTAGTTTCTGACTCTAGATTCTAGTTTCCGTCCTACAGGTTATAGCTTCTGACACTATGTTAGGGTTAGGGCTAGATTCTATGTTTCTGTGCTACAGTATGTCAGTGATGCTTAACTTTTTCATGCCAATTGACCTCAAGAATGATCTATACCAGGGGTCTCAAACTCAATTTGCCTTGGGGCCACTAGAAGCAGAGCCTGGTTGAGGCCGGGCCGCAGCCACAGCGCGTCACATGGACAAACGTTTTTTTGCCATTTTCAAGCCTATTTTTTCGCCATTTTCGCCTTCATTTCACTTAAATTTAAGTAGATTCAGACTCACCAATGTGGGATAAAGAGTGTGTGCATAGGTGGTGTTGTGTCGCACAAAAAACAAAAATAACATTTCTATAATAATATTTCTATTCCTTTCTATTTCTATTCCTTCCTTCCTTTGATATACCACTGTGCTATCTGTTTCATTCAGTAGCACATAATAGGATTATGATAATAACTATAACTGAACAATATTAAATGAACTATTTACTGGACAATAGAACCTACAAACAATACAAAATAACCGGACCAGCCAACCCATCAACAAAGTGGCTCTGATTTGATTGTGATGGCATGAATTACAACCAATAAGGAAGCAGTAACAAAATCTTTACTTTAGCTATCAATTTATATTCCTAACAAAGCCAACTACAGCTTTTTTGAACTTATACAGCCACTACAAAGCAGCGCCATAAAATAAATAAAATCAAAAATATAGTTTGTCAGTGTCACTCAAAAACTAGTCTTGCAAACATGACACTAGAGTAGACCATCAGAAGCCCAACTAGCAGCATTGGTTTCCCAATAGTTGTCATGTTTTACACGTGCCTAAATAGGCTTTTATTTATTTGCGCTAGCCTCTTTGAAAACTATATCCCAGTTGCGCGACGTCTCATCTTTGCTGTCTGCAGTGGTCGCGCAATGGGGCTTTGAAAATAATTCAGCACTTTCGGTTTCTGACCCCACAATGTCGCAACTTTTCTACTCGATGGCTATGATTCTATCCAGCGCAGATGTAAGCCTGCCCTGGAGCAACGACAACACCGTTCACTACGGGCAAGGGGGACACAAGAGCTCGTTTTAGGCTACTCACCTTAGCTCAGCGTGCTGCTTTATAAGCCATGCATCCGCCCGTATCGGGCTTTAGAAAACTGCTACGCTGTCATTATTTACCAACCGAACGCAGTCCTTGGTAAAAAGGCAAAGTTTTCTTTTCCCTACGTGTGTTTGTAAACACGGAGCGGTGGATAGAGAGACGCCATGACAGGATCTCGCCCGTACTGCAGCCAATGGCGTCATTGCATTTCCTCAGATTGACAGTTCAGCGACAGAATGAACTAAACTGCACGGGGGGAGGGGCGTGTTTCAGGGTGCAGATCCGGTTCCTCTTTGCTATTCTGTGCAAATAGCAAAGCCAGTAGGCGGGCTTTAAACAGGATCTCAGTAATGAGCAGTCAATAGTAACAGACTGTTCTCCCGCAAATGCTTTGGGCTGCCTGGTCGGAATTTGACGGGGGAACTCGCGGCCGTCGCGGGCCGCATTAATATTAAACGTTCATATTAAGGTGGGGGCCACAAAATATCATCTCGGGGGCCGGAAATGGCCCGCGGGCCGGCAGTTTGAGACCACTGATCTACACTATACTATACTGCAAAGTTGTCAGTTAAAAATGTTTGCTCTGAAAGAACATATTCAAATTATTTACACATCGTTTATGATTTAAAAAAAAAAGTCATGACATCCACGTGACGCATGCACGCACGCGCACGCACGCATACACACACGCATACACGCACACACACACACGCATACACGCACACACACACACACACACACACACACACACACACACACCACACACACACACACACACACACACACACACACACACACACACACACACACACACACACACACACGATAAAGCAGTAGCATATAGCAATCAGATGCTGATGACAGAATTCGCTGCTGGTCTGTCCGTCTGTATAAAGCTAAGCCATCCATACGTGATACACCAGTATGATACAACTGCAGCACCAAGAGACACAATCTCTGTCTACACAAGCTCTAGCACAAGGACATATGAACTGAAACTAAACAAGAGCCCCAGACTCTGAGTGAGCTAGATAGTAGATGCGACCTCAGTATTCTCAAAGCAAATATCTCTGTGACACACAGTGACACAAAGTGTCGACTAATATATAGAAGTAGCAACTTAGCCGTCTTGTTTAGTTTTGAATACAAACATATGGAAATGTTGAGTTTTGCACAAATAAGGCGGTGACTGCGTTAACTTGCCACTGATAACAAGTGTGACCCCGTCCTTTGGGAAAAGTGTGTGTGTGTGTGTGTGTGTGCCTGTGAAGTAACGAAAGGGCCAAAGCCTCTATAGCAGGGGTTTTCAACAGATTTTGACCCAGGGACCACCAGCCAGGCTAAAAGCAACCTGGGGGACCACCACTATTCAACTCCAAATAAAGTTGTTTGGGAGGTCTTCATGGAACATTCCACTGTTTGGTCAACTTTGACCAAAAACGACTATGTTGCACAATGCTCCAATATTTTCTAATTGTGTCGATTCTTGAACGTTATTAATCCAGATGTTTCAAGGGGAATTCCACCCATTTTCAATATTTTTTCTGTGGTTTTCAGTGGCTTTCAACCATGTTGATACCATTGTCACTATCTAATCAGTATTTGAGGACATTTTAGCCCCACAGTCCCCAAAACTAAAGATTTCTTTTGCTTTTGTCCATCCACACTTCCAGGCTGGATTTGGGAAACAAAACAGGCAAACTTACAGATCAAAATGACCATTCTTCAACATTTTCTGTTTGTGTCGACTTTGGCTAATTCAGATGATGAATATTTTAACTCTTAAGCGTGCAAACGTGCAACCATATGAACCCGCAGGGGTCCATTGGGTCCATTTGGTCTCATGTTTACACTCTCAAAGAGTTACATCGGATTCACCAACTTTCCCTCATTTAGCCTGGGGACCACCTGGAACCCACTGGTGGTTCCCCGGACCACTGGTTGAAAACCCCTGCTCTAAAGCACAGGTTTTCAACAGGTGGTCCGGGGACCACCAGTGGTCCTTGAGAAGGTTCCAGGTGGTCCCCAGGCTAAATGATGTAAAGTTGGTTAACCAGATGTAACTCTTGAGAATGTCAAAATGAAACCAAATGGATTCATCATCTGAATTAGCACCACTTAATTAACCCATAGTAGACGGGAACCCCTAGTGGTAGTTTTACCCTAGTTGACGGGAACCCCTATAGGGGTTCTGTACAGTATGTACAGTATCAAAAAATGTCAAAAATTTGATGGTGTTACACAATAATTTGAAGTTTTTCAATACACTTAGGTTAGTATTTCAAAGACATTTTTAGAATCGGGATAGTCTACAATGGGTT
>CM076974.1:51629810-51647008 GCA_039105355.1 Benthosema pterotum
CTGTCACACCTGCTTCTATCTCTCTCTCTCTCTTCTTTAAGAAAAGATTTTTTCAGCAGCTCTCGCAGTGAATTTTCAACCATTGAGAGCACCGTTGTCAACACTATGCAGTGGTTCGCAAAATCTTTCATGCCAAGGACCCCAAAACTGATACCAATTTAGCTTGTTGACCCCAAAGAGAAGATGATTTGTGGCACAGCCATTGTAATTTCAAGGGCTCTCAGTACTTATAACTATCGAGTTGCAACAGGCATGCAAGCATAATGCGGTTTGACTCAGAGATTTTTCTTCTTTTGAAATATGAAATGTGTGGTTTAGTAGCAAGACAATTATAGTTAGTTAGTAGCATATTGTTTCGATGCCACTTTTTCATTCCCGATACCACAATTTTTGTGTTAGCTGATACCGATACCAAATACCAGAGAAGAATATATATAATAACATACAAAAGAAAAATAGCTTTATATGAAGTCACCAACAGGGAACAACATACTCCTCTCTCAAATGTGCACTTGGGAAACTCCAAAGCAAACTCCACATGACCCAACATTTTACTTAACTGCCATGGTGTCAACCCCTTACCCCTGTGTCTGATCACTGGTTAGACTGGCATATTTATTTGCCAATATGTGACCCGATAATGACAAATAAGGGCCAATACTGATACTTTTCCGATACCCATACAGTATTTGCCGATACCGATATGATTAAAAAAAAAGGGACAAAAAGAGCCGATACGATACTTTGGTATCGGTATCGGGACATCCCTAGTTTCAACTCATTTTAAATGTATTGAAAGCACTTGCCTTTGAAATACCCCCCACCCTCCCAATGCCCATGCATGCCTAGGTCCGGCCATGGAAAATGACTTTTCTATCTCTGAGACCACAATTGATACCGTCAAATAATCACTTTCATGTGTACACGCTGACAGCGTATACATGGAACCAAATTGCGGTCAAATCAGGTTCAATCGGTTCCATTTATGCACTCTCTGAGTTACAGACCCCGTGGGGTGTCCATTTGGTTCCAAACTCATTTAACCGAGGACCCCCTGGAACTCCCTCAAGAATCCACAGAGAGTCCAGATAACCTCACTTTGCCAACCACTGGTGTACAGTATGTGTTGGCAGCAGTGGGTGAGGGGTGAAATCACTTTGCCCTTGGTGTATGAATGTGTGGGTGAATGTTAACCCATACTGTACTGTACTGTACTGTACTGTACTGTACTGTACTGTACTGTACTGTACTGTACTGTACTGTACTGTACTGTACTGTACGCATTTGGGTGTTTCAAGCAGTAATTAGCTTTAACTATTGAAAAAAATAGCAGATCTACAAGCTCGTATCGCGCCACCGAGTGGCGCGATACGAGCTTGTAGGTCTGCTATTTTTTGAAAAAATACACTGCTATTTTGAAAAAAAAAAAAAAAAAAAAAAAAAACTTAAAACATGGTGCAAATCTTTGAATATTATTTTCTGTCGAAGCGAACGTTATGAACTCCAATCTTTGTTCCTGGAGGGGGGTCGCTCCATGGGATATTTTCAGATGGGGGGGGGGGGGGGGGGGGGGGGGGGGTCCTCCACAGCCTGCCAAACACAGACAATTCTAAGGGTCCTTGGCATAAAATGATTTGAGCATCACTGACACAGAAATATAGCCTGACTTCAGTCTGAATTGTCATTCCGTTTCACTTCATTAGGCGTTAGCATTAGCATAATAATGACGTTGCTAACTAAACAAACACAGCCGACGCGCGTTACTAGCATGTGAACAAAAGCAGTAAAATATGTCGATGATGATGTTTATAAAACCTAAAGCCTGACGCTTCTTTAAAGAATAATAAAGTGAAACGAAGTGAGTGACAGGGCTGTTGGCCAATCAGGTGCTGGGCATGGATTTCCAACCGACAAAAACGGCCCCAAAGGCAAGGAAGCCAGTCCTTGAATCACAAAGAAAAAATAAGGTAGTATTTTTAAGGTGCGGATTCAGGGCTGAGCCAGGCTAACAGAAATATTGATTTTTCAGAAAAAAAAACAAACTAGAATCTAGCGCTAGAAACTACAATCTAGGGCCAGAAACTACTAGATTCTAGTGTCAGTCAAGTACAATCTAATGCCAGGACAAAACTGGGTTAATGCACTCTATGAAATCTATGAAAAGCAGCGTCTCCTTGGAATAAAAGGCACCGTATGAATGCAGCGTTTAGGCTCAGACCTCCAGAAATGCCTTGTCTATAGCCCTGGCTCACGGCGTCGCCATGGCGACGGGATGCTCGTCAGCGAGCCACGACGACGTCTCGAGCGTTCAAAGCCCAGGGAGGCTTTGAGACACATACTGCCTGTGTATATATATATACATATATGTCTTACACAAAACCTGCTCATCTGCTGCACATGAAACACTAAGGTCATCATCCCTAAGACTACACTACACTGCAAAAACGGAAAATATGATTAAAAGGAGAATTCCACCAATTTTACTATGTCATTAATATACCTCAGAGATGTTGTTTTAGCAAAATAAATCTTTAGTTTTGGGGTCTGTGGGGCTCAAATGTCCCCAAATGGTGGTCCGTGGCTCAAATGCTGGATACATGGTGAGCCCTGGTAAAAATTTGTTTTGCTTTTTGGTCCACAATTCCAGGCTGGATTTGGGAAACAAAACAGTCAAACATACAGATGAAAATGAGCATTAATCTTCTACATTTTGTAATTAGACTTGGGCCAATTTAGATGAATATTTTAACTCTTGTTTTCACGCTGTCAAAGAGTTTAATCTTTGTTAACCAACTATACCAGGTAGAATATGTCCATCACGCGCTGGTTGTGGTGGGCCGGTCTTGGCCAAATCACACTAAAAATGTCCGGGCTGATTTTTTTCGCCCAGTCCACCAATGGCTCCACTGGGGAGAGGTCCTGACCCTGTCTAAATCACAACACAACAGTGACCAATGGGGAGGGGAAGGGGGTACTGAGCGATGGGAGGGGCTATATAGGATGCCAGAAAGGCGCATATATGACATCCAAGATACACAGATGCTTTCTTTGCTGATGCTAAGCCCAACTGATGACACAATCCTCCAGCAACCAGCTGACACTGTTTGCCGGCTCAGAGACAAAGACAGCCAGCAACAGCTCAATGTCACCTTCCATTAATGTCAGCCGTCTGACTCTACCTACCTTTACATCTTTATTTTTACCCTACAGACAGACAGAGACAGACAGGCAGGGGCATGGGCATGGGGGGGCAATGCCCCCCTAAATACCCAGTCTGCCCCCCCAAACACGATGCCATGCAAAACAGCCCAAGATATTTCAAATTAAAGTGCTTGTATTTAAAATGATTTGAAACACTACTACTGCTACGAACTAACTACAGCTGTGTCACCACTAAACCAACAGCATAGAGTACTTCGGGTTAGCCCGAGACCCGATAAAAACCGAGCACCGACCCGGCCCGTGGCCGGTTCGGGTTCCGTTTACAAGAAATGACATCCGGGCACAAACGGGCCGGTTCCGCGATGTCGCGGGTTCGTTCAGGCCGGTTCCTGCATGTCCCCTGCATGTCCCGGGTACAATCAGGCCGGTTCCGGGGCGTCTCGGACCTCGGGTTACACCCAAAACCCGGGGATTGGCCGCCACAGCTGTCAATCACCCTCGTCATCCCCCCTTGTTCTCCTCCGGCCAGTGAGAGGCGAGCATTGAGTCACGTGACTTTAGCATAGCAGGAAGTTACTGCATACGTCATCACAACAACAACACCCCCCCCCCCCACACACACACACACACACACACACACACACACACACACACACGAAGACGGCAACAACTTAACTATCGTGATAATAATAATTATTAAGATAAGCAATAAAGACTATGGTCTGCTGCTGGTGCGACAGAGACTACAAGAACAAAAAAGAAACCACTCTTCCACAACGGAGATATGAATTGTGTCATCTACCATCACGAGACGGCAGTTATAATAGTTGACTATGGATTATTATTTTTATTCACACACAATGGTGGATGGCTAAGAAGAAAAGTACAGCTACTACTGGGATTCAACATCTAAAGACGACGTGGATTTATTTTCTATGCTGTGAGTCGAGTCCGTGTTCAACATGCATGGTGTTCAACCATGTACAACTAACAGTAAGCTTCCGTCTTATTCATAATATACTAGTAGAACTCATTAAAGCGTTCGGACATTTCGGGTACTCGGACATTTACGGTTCGGACCCATGATTTCAATAACAGCACCGGGCTAGTCTCGGAGCGGTTTGCATCGCCTCGGGCTTTAAACGGTCCGGAGCCATCATTTCAACAATAGCATCGGGCTCGTCTCGGAGCCGGTTTAAATCATCCCGGGCATTCAACGGTCCGGAGCCGTCATGTTAATTATAGCAGCGGGTCCAAAGCGGAGCGGCTCCGATTACGTTCGGGTATGAATCGAGTCGGTTCCTTGAAAATGGACCCGTGAAGGACTCTACAACAGCATTTCATCATTGAAAACAGAAAACTCTCTAAGTCAGACCTTTAGCTTTATGCATGCTGCGTGTCTGTTGCAACTTCAACAACAACTGATGTTATTATTGATGCTTTACTTGACTAATAAAAGTCCTGTAACCGAAAATGGTATGGGGGCCCCCATACCATTTTCTCTTGCCCCTCCGACATGTTCTCTTGCCCCCCGAAATGAGACATGTTAAATCCGCCCCTGCAGACAGACCCTTTCAACCGCTTGCAGAACCATTGCGTCATCAATGGACTTTGCGGTTGTCATAAGTATGACAACATGTTTTATCAATCATTTTGTCTCATTTACATCCTTTTTTCCCTATCAATCACTGTCATAGTGATTGATTGTTCACTGTCATAGTCTTTCAATGAACATATAATATTCAAAGACTTACGCTGCTTTTTCATGATTTTCCCCTCAAAAATATTAGGTGTCCACGCCTCATATATAGCCACTCTGTGCATGGCCACTCTCTGTGGCGTGCTATGAGGCGTGTACACCCACTATTTTGCAATTATACTTAAAGGAATTCCCCCCATTTTCATGTTTTTTTCTGAGAGTACACAAATGCAACCAAATGAACCCTAACAGGTTCATCTAAACAAATCACTGGTCCTTCAAATGATCACTGGTCCTTGGAGAACCAATATGTTAGAATACTAACGTTATTTAAGAATACTAACGCTATTTAATTCAAATAATAATTTGAATATTAATAATAATAGTACGTCGTAAAAATGAAACCAAATGGACCCTTGCGGGTCCATTTGGTTTCATTTTTACGCTCTCAAGAGTTCAAATAATGATCATCTTAATAAGTTCAAGTCTACACAACACGAAGATTAATGGTCATGGACAGATGCAAAATAAATCTTTAGTTTTGGGCTCTGTGGGCCTAAAATGTCCTCAAATAGTGGTCCGTACCTGGCTCAAATGCTGAATAAATTGTGGGCCCTGGGATGAAAAAGCCTGAAAACCTCTGTTCTAGTTGGTAGAATGCCTTCTAAATCAGTAGCTGACTGATGGCTAATTTGCCTTGAATTCCTCAAGGAACCCCAAACTTTGAGAAGCAGCCCATCTGTCGCTCATCACTGGTCTCCTGTGGTGGTGGTGGTGGTGGGGGGGGGGGGGGGGTGTTTTCTCTGTGTTCACCAGAATAAACACTTGGCATCTTTGAAGCTATAGCGTGTGTGAGGCCATACATTTTTTTCCCTTTCCCATAAGGGTGTTGATGCAGGCAGACACCAACAGAACTGGCTATCAGACAGACCTAACCATTCACTCGGCTCTCAGGGGGAGATGGAAGCAGAGCTACACTTCCTGACACAATGTCATCAGAGCATCGTTCTTACCCTAAAAATAAAGAAACATATGAATAATTTGAATCCTTAAAGAGAATTTTGTACATGTTTAAGAGGTGACAGTATGTAAATAGGCCCCTTGGTATGTTCTTTATGTGCCATGACATCTTCCCTTTGTATTTAGGGTTTCTTCCTGGAGGCTGAACCTTTCCAGTCAAACGTGCCAATGAAAAAAACTTCAATATAGTGACATCATGTGCTCAGCCCCTCCCCTAACTCATGGGTCAGCAACCTGCGGCTCTAGAACACAGGCCTATTGGCTCCATGGCTGTAGCATTATTAAATACACACTGGGGTGATCCACACCAAAAAAATATAATAATAACATTTCAGTCACCCAAAACGTGTTACGCTGTCTGACAGTTGCCAGTTAAAGTAGCACTTGGCCATGTCAAAAAAGCCCAGCAGTTATCAGAGGTGGAGCTTTCAATCTGAACCACCCATTTTCAACAGTTTACTATGTCATTAATATACCTTAGAGATGTTGTGTGGACTAGAAATGGAGTTCTGTAAAACTCCTTTATTTATTTTTTTAGAAACTCCATTTCTGAAGAAAGGTTGTGTTTCACCATGTTAATTTTTCTTTGAGGACCTTTTTTCTGAGAGTGTGCAAATGGAACCAAATGGACCCGCCAGGAAAAAAAATAATAATAAAATGCGGCTCCAGACAGATTTGGAATTTAATTTTGGGTCAAAAAGGGCTCTTTCAACATCTTGGGTCGTCGACCCTGCCCTAACCCCTCCCCCTTTATCTTACAACTAATGCTGTGGGTGTGGCTTCAGTTCAGGTGGATCTCCACCCATCACCACCCACCAGGCAAACCAGGCATACTTAATGAACTGGTAGGGTGGAATCATAAAAATGACAGTTTAACAAACACTGTACACTTTTGCGAAAACATCTTACTTTTCACATAACATTAAGACCTGATGATCATGTTTTAGGATAGAAACAATTCATGGCACTGTATCTTTAACACTGTGTAAATGGATAGCTCTTTTCATGCAGTGATCAAGAAGTGTAATCAAAAAGATGAAAATTATTCCAAAACAAATATTTGTAGGCCTACTTTTGGTCTCTGTGGGGCACGTTTGGCAATGTAAAACATATTATTTCATCATGCCATTAATTAAAGAACTTTTCAAAATGAAAACTGTGAGGCCCAGGCAGTCAGCAGATCTTCACAGACCTCCTGGCGCCATCTACAGGATAGAACCAGGTACGCCTTCAATGGTGTGTGCAAGCATACTGTATGATAGTGCCGGGGTTGTGTGTGTGTGTGTGTGTGTGTGTGTGTGTGTGTGTGTGTGTGTGTGTGTGTGTGTGTGTGTGTGTGTGTGTGTGTGTGTGTGTGTGTGTGTGAGGTTCATAAATCAGTGATAATCAAGTCAAGATAATCAAGATAATCAAGTAATCAAGTCCATAAAGCCAGATGCATAGTCTGGCTATTTACTATGCCAGGGGTGGGCAATTATTTTTTCCCAAGGGGCCAAATGAGATTCATAAAATATTGTGGAGGGCCAAGACTAAAGGCTGAACTAAAGTCTGCGTAATATTAATTTAATTTCAAGATAAAAGTAAGACCAGCCATGTAAAACCAGGGCCCTCAATTTATTCAGTATTTGAGCCACAGAGGACAAACATTTTGACATTTTAGCCCCACAGAACCCTAAACTAAAAAAATATTTTGCTTTTGTCCACAATTCCAGGCTGAATTGCACAAACAAAACAGTCAAACATAGATCGAAAATTACCCTTTTTTTTACATTCTCTGATTACGTAGATTTGGGCTAATTCAGATGATGACTATTTTAACTCTTGAGAGTGTAAACATGCGTAAAAATGAAACCAAATGGACCCTTGTGGGTCCATTTGGTTTCTTTTTTACACTCTCAAAGAGGTACATCTGGTAACCAACTTTCCATATTTAACTGGAACTCTCTCAAGGACCACTGATGCCCCCCCGGACCACTGGTTGAAAACCCTTTCGCCGCATAATGCCCAGGTATGTACTATGCATTGCATACTAATGCATTAAGAAGCCATTTTAAGGAAAAGTAGACAATGACAAGCAAGATGACAGGTGGTTATGCACACACGTACATGCTACGTGCACGCATGTGTGCATGCGAGGCAGTCAGGCAGGCAGGCAGGCAGGCAGGCAGGCAGGCAGGCAGACAGACAGACAGACAGACAGACAGACAGACAGACAGACAGACAGACAGACAGACAGACAGACAGACAGACAGACGACAGACAGACAGACAGACAGACAGACAGGCAGACAGACAAAGCGTCTGGCAAGGATAAAGCATTTGGTTTGGGGAAGTGTCAACTACAGGTTATGTCCACAATTTAGGAGAGAGAAACTGGCAAAACATTGGTCTAAATAACAATTATTCTACATTTTCTCATTGTATAGATTGAAAATGAAAATTAGGTATTTCAGATGTTAAACTATAACTTAACTCTTAGTAGAGAATGGGGCGCAAAATGAGAACATGTTTGATATATGAGACACTGCTGACATCTAGTGGTTTTAACTGGAAAGTACAGCTCCAATATTCCTCTTCCTTCAACAGTCAACAGTCAGGCTGGTACTGTCAAACAGCTAGCCATGGTAGGGTGTTTGGGGCCTTGTGGTAGGCCAAAAGCTTACACCACTAGACCTGGGGCTGGGCTTACCAAAGAATTACCCACAATAATTAAAAGGACTGTTTGTTTACAATAGCCGCTCAACTCTGTCACTTTATGACTACGTGGCTTATTTACACACACATTATAGTGTGTAAATCATTGATTTACACACAGTAATCATTGTGATTGTGTAAAAAAACATTCCAGCTTCATTTCTATTGGCTTTTATTGATGTGATAGCCGACACGTCATCACACAGGACATTTTCGTTTTCAGGAAATAATTTAAAATATTTTTTATGGAGTTTTCATTAATAAAAAATACGCAAAAAAATCTATTTTTGAGAGCATTCATTGTCAGACATGGGCATATCATGACCACGGACCACGGTCTAAAATTGTGAAAAAAAAAAAAAAAGAAAAAGCAATGCCTGGGCCTTTAACTCAAATAGATGTGTAAATGGAACCTTCCATTACATTCACACTTACATACCTATAACAGTCCAATGAGTCCATTTGGTTCGTACCTATCACTTGGCTGGGAACGCTTTAACCCAGGGCTGGGCAATTATTTTTCCCAAGGGGCCAAAAGAGATACATGAAATATTGTGGAGGGCCAAGGCTGAAGTCTGCATTATATTCCTTCAAGACTTAAACTTCAAGATAAAAGTAAGAGTAAGACCAACCATTTTGATACCAGGGCCCTCAATTTATTCAGTATTTGAGCCACGGAGGACCACCATTTGATGACATTTTAGCCCCACAGACCCCAAAACTAAAGATTTCTTTTGCTTTTGTCCACAATTCCAGGCTGGATTTTACAAACAAAACAGGCAAACATAGATCAAAATAAAAAATGACCATTATTTTACATTCTCTGGCTATTTCAGATGAATATTTTCAGAATATTTTAATTATTGAGAGTGTAAACATGAAACCAAATGGACCCGCAAGGGTCCATTTGGTTTCATTTTTACGCTCTCAAAGAGTTACATCTGGTTAACCAACTTTCCATATTTAACTGGAACTCTCTCAAGAACCACTGGTGGTCCCCGGACCACTGGTTGAAAACCATAGTACCCTTTCACAGGCCGGTCAGAGTCAGCCAAAGGGCCGCATTTGGCCCCCAGGGGCCGCATAATGCTCAGGTATGCTATAACCAGACCCACTGCTGTTGCTCTCTGCTCTCAGCCTGCCTGCACCGAACAGTGATCACCAGCAGAGGGCGCACCAATGAAACAAGCTCAACCCCCAGCGACCATGGCACTCTCTAGATCCAAGGCATTCCCATCTCTTCTAGAACACACAGGCCTAATTTATTATACTAAATACAAATACTATGCCTAAACCTAACGTTAACCATAACCCTAACCATAACAACACCTAACATTAACCCTAAAGGTAGCCCCACTAAAAACGCCTGGACAACGCTCCACGCGCCCCAAGCTCTTCTCCCTCCTGGCCCCAAAACTATGGAATGAACTTCTCACTGCAGTCAGAACCACAGACTCACTATACCTATATTCCGCCGCAGTTTGAAGACACACCTCTTCAGACTCCATCTCAGGCCATAGCACTTGTATTACATACCAACCCACAGTACTTGCTGCAATGACTTATATAGGTTGCCTAATGTTGCCTAATGTATTACAATGTATTACAATGTTTTTAGCGCTTCTTTGTTGTTGTAAAATGTATTGTAAATCCTGATTAAATTGTAAACTTTTTCACCATTGTAAGTCGCTCTGGATCAAGAGCGTCTGCTAAATAGCTAAATTGTAAATTGTAAAGGTAATATAGGAAACTTTAGTGTGTACAAAATATGTGTTTGTAAACAGATCTGAATATAACTCGCCTCCACCCTATTGGCTCATTATGAAACTGTTGCTGTGCTGCTGTGATTGGCTAAAACGCCGCCCCCCACCTGTCACGGGCCACACGAAAAGGACTGGCTTACGAGCACAAAACTTCTGGACGGTCTGCGGGGCAAAGGAAGTGTCTGTCTGCAGGGAAACGGCTGCAGCGTCAAAGTAGCAGCAACATAGAGGGGAAAATTGAATACTCTATAGGGGTGGTTTTCAACCAGTGGTCCGGGGATCTCCAGTGGTCCCTGAGAGGATTCCAGGTGGTCCACAGCTAAATGATGAATGGAATGATGGATCGTAACCAAATGGCCCCTTATAGATCTGTAACTCATGAGATTTTACGCTCTCAAGATTTACATTACATTTAAACATCTGAATTACTTAATTTTCAAGAATCTACACGATTAGAAAACGTAAACCAACGTTTTGCCAGTTACCTCTCCTAAATTGTGGAGACAACCTTGAAAAGCCTTAGTTTTGGGTCCGAGAGACTAAAATGAACATCAAATGGTGGTTTGTGGAAAAAATGCAGAATAAATAGTGGGTCCTGGACTGGTATGAAAAAGGTTGAAAACCATTGCTCTATACCAGGGGTTTTCAACCGGTGGTCCAGGGACCACCAGTGGTCCCCGGACCACTGGTGAGAGGGTTCCAGGTGGTCCCCAGGCTAAATTATGGTAAGTTGTAAAAGAGTTGGAAGAGTTGGAAAAGAGATGGAAAGAGATGGTCCATTTGGTTTCATTTTTACACTCTCAAGACTTAAAATATTCATCATCTGAATTAGCACCACTTAATTAAGAAGTCTACACTGTTTTGTCTGCAAAATCCGGCCTGGAATTGTGGACAAAACCAAAATAATTCTTTAGTTTTAGGTCTTTGGGGTGAAAAAGTAATCAAATGGTGGTCCGTGGCTGAAATGCTGAATAAATGGTGGTCTATACTGAGAGAGAGAGAGAGAGAGAGAGAGAGAGAGGAGAGAGAGAGAGAGAGAGGAGAGAGAGAGAGAGAGAGAGAGAGAGAGAGAGAGAGAGAGAGAGAGAGAGAGAGAGACAGAGAGAGAGACAGAGAGAGACAGAGAGAGACAGAGAGAGACAGAGACAGAGAGAGACAGAGAGAGACAGAGAGAGACAGAGAGAGAGAGAGAGAGAGAGAGAGAGAGAGAGAGAGAGAGAGAGAGAGAGAGAGAGAGAGAGAGAGAGAGAGAGAGAGAGAGAGAGAGAGAGGAGAGAGAGAGAGAGAGAGAGACAGAGAGAGACAGAGAGAGACAGAGAGAGACAGAGAGAGAGAGAGAGAGAGAGAGACAGAGAGAGAGAGACAGAGAGAGAGAGACAGAGAGAGAGACAGAGAGAGACAGAGAGAGAGAGAGAGAGAGAGAGAGAGAGAGAGAGAGAGACAGACAGACAGACAGACAGACAGACAGACAGACAGACAGACAGACAGACAGACAGACAGACAGACAGACAGACAGACAGAGTTTTTTTTTGGGGGGGGGGCTAAAAAGTTGCCTATAATTCCTTCAACCTCACAAACTTCTGCACGGCAGTGAGGGAGAAGAATTTGATTGATCTATTACTTCATTAACGGTTTGCAGGAAAGAGCAGAGGAAAGGAAACAGTTCAACACAAGGTCAAAGATAAGACAGTTTTAAACCCCAAGAAAGACTATGATGCTTCTTTCCATTGCGAGATCCTTCATAGTCAATTAATCTGAAAAACTGTTATTATTCCTGCCTGGTACCAACTTCTTATATATATATTATATATATATATATATATATATATATATATATATATATATATATATATATATATATATATATATATATATATATATATATATATATATATATTAACCCTTTGTGTAACCGAGTGGCGCGCTGTGAGCTTGTAGATCTGTTTTTTTTTTGTATTGTGAAAATGATGCCCAAATCTAAGAATATATTCTATTTGACACCTGATTATAGTTTCTGACACTACATTCTAGTGTTGTAGTTCTCGAGACATTGTCTCGTCACGAGACGAGGACGAGAACGTGTTTTTGTCGTCTCGGTCTTGTTTTTGTCTCACTTTGTTTTGTTTTTGTCTTGTCTCGATCTTGCGGCTCTCCACTTCATTTGTCTTGTGGTCTCGTCTTGTTCTCGTATAATTTTGTCTCGGTCTCGTCTCGATCAAGTCCGTGGTTGTCTTGGTCTTGTCTTGGTCTCGATTTAAGTAGTCTCGACTACGACACTACTAGATTCTACTTTCTGACTAGTTTCTGTTTCTGATGCTAGTTTCTGACAGATTTTCTGAAAAATCTATGTTCCTGTGTCAGTGATCCTCAAAATATTCCATGCCAAGGACCACTAGAATTATCTATATTTGGCTGCGGACCCCCCCCCCCCCCCCCCCCCCCCCCCCCATCTGAAAAGATGTTGTTCTAGGGATCCCCCAGAAGCAACAGTTTTAGTTCAAAATATTTGCTTCCGAAAGAATATATATTCAAAGATTTGCATCACATTTTCACAATTTTTCAAAAATATCAGAGCTACAAGCTCACAGCGCGCCACTCGGTGGCGCGCTGTGAGCTTGTAGGTCTGATATTTTTCAATAGCTTAAATGTAACTTAACACCATTCAGTTCACAAAGCGTTAAGGACTTTCTCTCCCCCCCAGAGAACAGTTCCCATAGTTCTCCTGTTATATCTGCTTTGACACATACAGAATATTAACATCTTTGCCTGCAGAAAAAAAGACCAACACACACTGGTGGAAAAGTAGAACTAGAAGTACATTTACGCAAGTACAATTTTTTTTAGGTATTTGTACCTGCACATCTGCACCTATATTCTATTCCAATGTGACGGTTACTTTTTTTTTTTACCTTTTACTTTTACTCCACTACATTTGTTTGACAACTTTAGTTATGTTGTTATATCTTGGTTTACTCTCGGCAGATCTGCTTTGACACACAGAACACAACATTAACTCTCTCAGTGCCAGCCCTTTTTCATATTTTTGGAGGTCGCCAGTGCCAGCGATTCTCATCTAAAAGTCATATTTCATATTTCGGTCCATGTTTCCCGACGGACAAGTTAGTTGACGGACACACACTTTTGGTTCCGGGTTGGTCCGTCCCTTGTTATGGTCTAGCAATGGTCGCCGCGGTCGCTGCTAGCTGCTGTTAGCATGGGGATCGTATCAAACCGGTGCCGGTAAGTAACGTCACGTATAGTAGCGTTAACGTCAGCGGCATCAGTTGTTACTGTAAATCATAATGATAACGGGTGACGTAGATTCTTTTCCACGGCACGAAAACTGTTAACATCTTGCCTGCAGAACAAGACATACCACAGACCTGCATTACATTCTGCATGAGCAGCACATCCTATAATAATAGCATCCACCCTGAATACATTATACGTTGGGACTATATCTGTCTGCAGCTGATTTAAAGCCATACCTTTCACTTTCTTTCTTTCAAACTCAGTCTCTATAATGTGTGAACTAGCATACATACATATACAGGCCTGTGGGGAAACGGTAGCTACTGTCCATGTTCTCCAGCTGGTTGCCAGACCTGTGCTTGACCCACATCTAAGCACCGACAGGCTGTGTTGTGACAGTTATACGCCAGAGAAAATGCTGTATTACCTTTTTCATACCAGGGACCACTATTTATTCAGAATTTGAGCCACGGGCCACCAATTGACGACGTTTTAGCCCCACAGACCCCCAAACTAAAGATTTATTTTGCTTTTGTCCACAATTCCAGGCTGGATTTGGGAAACCAAACAGTCCAACATACAGATCAAAATGACCATTAATCTTCTACATTCTCTAGTTGTGTAGACTTGGGATAATTCACATGATGAATATTTTAACTCTTGAGAGCGTAAACATGAAACCAAATGGACCCGCAAGGGTCCATTTGGTTTCATGTTTACACTCTCAAAGAGTTACCTCTGGTTAACCAGGTTTCCATCATTTAGCCTGGGGACCACCTGGAATCCTCTCAGGGACCACTGGTGGTCCCCGGACCACCTGTTGAAAACCCCTGCTCTACAGCAGTGGTGTCCAAAAGGTAGGTGGTGATCTACCAGTAGATCTCACAGACCATGCAGGTAGATCACATGACAGTCCCCCCAGCACTTGGACCCTTATAGATCTGTAACTCTTGAGAGCGTCAAAATGAATTTTACACTCTCAAGAGTTAAATTATATTTAAACAGAACGGAAGTTTTTGTTTTCACGATTTGTTGACAACAACAAAGTTCTGGACCGTCTGCAGGACGAAGCAAGTGTCTGTCTGCAGGGAAACAGCTGCAGCATCAAAGCAGAGGCAACTTGGGGTGGGGGGTTATAGCAATATATCTATTTCATTTTTTGTCCCCATTACGTTTAAGAAAAAGAGTACCACTATCTTCATTACAAAATAAATAAATAGATGAAAACGTAACAACATAAGCTGTAGAATATGGACATAAGAGGTTTCTTCCTGACATATATACATACAGCAGAAAGAGCCTTTTTTTTTTTTTTTCTTTTGGTAATTGGGGGGTGTCTGGAACGGATTGTTTTCCAATGGGCTTCTTGCCAAATAAACACATCAATTTGGGGTTACCGACTGTTGTTAAGGTGACAATGTCTGAGTGCCACTGTTCTATACGCTATTATTCCAAGCCAGAGAATGTCCCTTGTATTTTCTGCAGATGTCACATCCGTGGCTTACTTTAATTGCTCTCACAAAAAAAACACACCCACACCAGAAGCAAACAACAATGTTTAACCCTTTGTGCACTTTGTGAAAATGCGCAAATCCAAGAATAAATTCTATTTGACACTTGATTGTAGTTTCTGACACTAGATTCTGACTAGTAGATCCTGACACTAGATTCCTGACTAGTTTTGTTTCTGATGGCTAGTTTCTGACAGATTCTAGTTTCTTCTGAAAAAATTCGTGTTCCTGTGTTTATTTCAAGCCAAGGACCACCAGATTATCCATATTTGGCTGCAGAGACCCCCAATCTGAAAACATGTTGTTCTAGGGATCCCTCAGAAGCAAAAAAAAAAAAAAAAAAAAAAAAGAGTTAAAAACGTTTGCTTCCAAAATAATGTATTCAGAGATTTGCAGCACATTTTCACAATTTTTTAAAAAATAGCAGAACTACAAGCTCATATCGCGCCACTCCGGTGGCGCGATATGAGCTTGTAGATCTGCTATTTTTCAACAGATAAAACACCAAAACGCGTTTGGTACACAAAAGGGTTAAATAGTTGTGAATGAATTTGGGCTAAAAAACACAAACACAACAACAACAAACAACAACAACAGCCATTTGTAATAAAACTACACTCCTGTAGTTCCTACAAGCCACCCAATTAGGACTGGGTTTACTAACTTTCATTTACTGGCTTTTTTAACCGTCTTGGCGCCGAAGGCGAGGATTACGTGTACATGTGTGTCTATGCCAAGGTTCAAGGTTAGCTTTATTTGTCTCCCGTGGGAGAAATCTGTCTTGGAGCCAGAGACCGGAGCTGCATACACACACAAAAAACTAATCGGTCAAAATTGCAACTAAACACTTCAGTCAATGGTGTTAGGTCACTTTCCTGGGTTATTTCTTGAGCCAATAACTTTTCCTGGGTTGCAGGGATTTATTTTTGACCGAATTCATGGGTTGTTTTATTTGGTTATTGGTTTTGGGTTGTTTTAATGAGAATAACCAATTTGTTAGGTCACAGACTTTGGTTGATGCCGCGGTTTGCATGTGGGTATTGTAGAATTTCTCGGACCAAAATGACGAAAAATGAAATTATTTATTACTTTTTACAGGAACAGATAGGATACTAATGCCGAGGAATGCATCCAACACTGTAAACACAAACACTGCAACGACTTTTCCTTCAGACCGGCACTCAGACCGTTACTCAGACCGGTACGGTAACCAATTTGTTAGGTCACAGACTTTGGTTGATGCCGCGGTGCACTGTGGGTATTTGTAGAATTTCTCGGACAAAATGACGAAAAAATGAAATTATTTTTACTTTTTACAGGGAACAGATAGGATACTAATGCCGAGGAATGCATCCAACACTGTAAACACAACACTGCAACGACTTTTTCTTCAGACCGGCACTCAGACCGTTACTCAGACCGGTACGGTACCAATTTGTTAGGTCAAAGACTTTGGTTGATGCCGCGGTGCACTGTGGGTATTGTAGAATTTCTCGGACAAAATGACGAAAAATGAAATTATTTATACTTTTACAGGAACAGATAGGATACTAATGCCGAGGATGCATCCAACACTGTAAACACAACACTGCAACGACTTTCCTTCAGACCGGCACTCAGACCGTTACTCAGACGGTAGGTAACCAATTTGTTAGGTCACAGACTTTGGTTGATGCCGCGCGTGTGCACTGTGGGGTATTGTAGAAATTACTCGGACAAAATGACGAAAAATGAAATTATTTATACTTTTTACAGGAACAGATGAGGATACTAATGCGAGGAATGCATCCAACACTGTAAACACAACACTGCAACGACTTTTCCTTCAGACCGGCACTCAGACCGTTACTCAGAACCGGTACGGTACTACCCCGTCCACATACTCGCTGTAGTTTAAGTCAGTGGGACGTTCTGACCCAATGACGTCATGGGTCAGAATCTGACAACTTGGGAAAGCACGGCGCTGGAGAGCCACAGATTCCAATGTTTTTAATTCAGGGGCATTAGCATGTATGCTAATGGACCAAACACCACACAAAGAATGTGTGAAAGTGTGGCGAAGTTCCCCTTTAAATGGGTGGAATTTCCCTTTTAATAA
>CM076974.1:51647508-51667508 GCA_039105355.1 Benthosema pterotum
TTTCAATTCTACTTAAAACAGCAAAAGGCTGTTACATAAAATTACCATTTTACTTTTTTAGTCATTTATTTACTTGTATATTTCATACTGTTCTTTTCTCTACAAATGCTAGTTGTACCAAGTAGTCGCAAATCAAGGTTTAAGCAACTAACATTAACCCTTTTAAGATCTTGGGATGATTCTAGTTGTTATAACGCCTTCTTAAACCTTTATTTAGGTGATTACCGATTATTATTATTATTTTTTTTTTGCATGATCGGCTAACGGCGGATCTTTCCTCCAGAAATCACTGCAACAATATGGCCTAATTTGAATTATTTATAATAATGATCATTAATAATGATCATTGGTCCTGGGAGGACCAATATGAGAATAAGAACGCTTGCGGGTCCATTTGGTTTCATTTTTACGCTCTCAAGAGTTAAAATAATGATCATCTTAATAAGCTTAATAAGTCTACACAAAAAGAAGATTAATGGTCATGGACAGAAGCAAAATAAATCTTTAGTTTTGGGCTCTGTGGGGCTAAAATGTCCTCAAATAGTGGTCCGTACACGGCTCAAATGCTGAATAAATTGTGGGCCCTGGGATGAAAAAGCCTGAAAACCTCTGTTCTAGTTGGTAGAATGCCTTCTAAATGACTGATGGCTAATTTGCCTTGAATTCCTCAAGGAACCCCAAACTTTGAGAAGCAGCCCATCTGTCGCTCATCACTGGTCTCCTGTGGTGGTGGTGGTGGTGGTGGTGGTGGGGGGGTGTTTTCTCTGTGTTCACCAGAATAAACACTTGGCATCTTTGAAGCTATAGCGAGTGTGAGGCCATACATTTTTTTCCCTTTTCCAGAAGGTTGTTGATGCAGGCAGACACCATCAGAACCTGGCTATCAGGCAGACCTAACCATTCACTCTGCTCTCAGGGGGAGATGGAAGCAGAGCTACACTTCCTGACGCAATGTCATCAGCGCATCGTTTTTACCTTAAAAATAAATATATGAATAATTTGAATCCTTAAAGAGCTGCCGTGATTTTTGTATTTTTTCCAATTTTGTACAAGAGGTGACAGTATGTAAATATAGGCCCCTTGGTGTGTTCTTTATGTGCAATGATGTCTTCACTTTGTATTTAGGGTTTCTTCCTGGGGGCTGAACCTTTCCAGTCAAACGTGTCAATGAAAGAAACTTCAAAATAGTGACATCATGTGCTCAGCCCCTCCCCTAACTCCTCCCCCTTTATCATGCAACTAAAGCTGTGGGTGTGGCTTCAGTTCAGGTGGATCTCCACCCATCACCACCCACCAGGCAAACCAGGCATACTTAGTGATTATGAAGTGTAATCAAAAAGACGAAAATTATTCCAAAACAAATATTTGTAGCCCTACTTCTCTGTCGGCACGTTTGGCAACGTAAAACATATTACAGTATTTCATCATGCCATTAATTAAAGCACTTTTCAAAATGAAAACTGTGAGATCTGCATAGACCTTCTGGCGCCATCTACAGGTTAGAACCAGGTATGCCTTCAATGGTATGTGCAGGCATACTGTATGATGGTGTGTGTGTGTGTGTGTGTGTGTGGTGTGTGTGTGTGTGTGTGTGTGTGTGTGTGTGTGTTGTGTGTGTGTGTGTGTGTGTGTGTGTGTGTGTGTGTGTGTGTGTGTGTGTGTGTGTGTCTGTGTGTGTGTGGTTCATAAATCAGTGATAATCAAGTAATGATGCAGGTCTGTTCCATAAAGCCAGATGCATAGTTCGGCTATTACTATGTACTGCATACTAATGCATAGCGATTAAGCAGCCATTTTAAAGAAAAGTAGACAATGACAAGCACGGTGAAAGGTGTGACACAGACCTGTGCGTGGCTATGCACGCACATACATGGTATGTGCACAGACCAGGGGCGTAGCTAGCAATTCTGGGCCCGCTGCAAAGCTTTTCCACATGGGCCCCCCTTTCCCGGTGGCGTCAAAGGGGAATTTCACCCATTTTCAACATTTTTTCTGAGAATCTCTCAGAGAAAAAGAAGTGTCTATAGAAATCCATTAACATGATGACACACATCTTGATGATGCCATCAAGATGTGTTTCATCATGTTTTTGTGGTTTTTCTTCAGACCTCCATTTCTAGGAAACACAGAATGGGGGGGAAACGTTTTTATCATGTCCACCCAGCACCATAGGTTAATGACATATTAGATTGTTGAAAATGGGTGGAATTCCCCTTTAAAATGCTTCAATCTGGTGCACTTTGAGATCAAATATTTTTCATAATATAATCAATACAAATAAAACCTTATTAATGCAAGCTTTCAGTGCCCCCCCCCCCCCCCCCTGACTTTGGGCCCCCCTACAATTGTCCCTCTTTTCCCCACGTGTCTACGCCCGTGGCACAGACAGACAGACAGACAGACAGACAGACAGACAGACAGACAGACAGACAGACAGACAGACAGACAGACAGACAGACAGACAGACAGACAGACAGACAGACAGAGCGTCTGGCAACGATAAAGCATTTGGTTTGGGGGAAGTGTCAACGACAGTTGAAAGTCCAGGAGGAGAGAGAAACTGGCAAAACATTGGTCTAAATAGCAATTCTTCTACATTTTCTTATTGTGTAGATTGAAAATGAAAATTAGTTATTTCAGATGTTAAAAAAATAACTTAACTCTTAGAAGAGGATGGGGTGCAAAATGAGAACATGTTTGATATATGAGACACTGCTGACATCTAGTGGTTTTAACTGGAAAGTGCAGCTCCAATATTCCTCTTCTACAGTCCACAGTCAGGCTGTTCCTGTCAAACAGCCAGTGATAGCCATGTTAGGGTGTACAGTAAGTCTTCTCATTGGCTGCATGGCAGCAAATCACGTCTGGGGCCTTGTAGTAGGCCAAAAGCTTACACCACTAGACCTGGGGCTGGGCTTACCAAAGAATTACCCACAATAATTAAAAGGACTGTTTGTTTACAATTGCCGCTCAACTCTGTTACTGTATGACTATGTGGCTTAATTACACACACATTATAGTGTGTAAATCATTGAGTTACACACAGTAATCATTGTGATTGTGTAAAAAAAAAAACATTCCAGCTTCATTTCTATTGGCTTTTATTGAAGTGATAGCCGACACGTCATCACACAGGACATTTTCGTTTTCAGGAAATAATTTAAAATATTTTTAAGGAGTTTTTATTAATATAAAATATTAGTGTTGTAGTCGAGACCACTTAAATCGAGACCAAGACAAGACCAAGACAACCACGGACTTGATCGAGACAAGATCGAGACGAGACTAGCACCTAGAGAGTCAAGACCAAGACGAGACCAAGACAACCACGGACTTGATCGAGACGAGATCGAGACGAGACTAGCACCTAGAGGGTCGAGATCAAGACAAGACCAAGACCTAGCGGGGCCGAGAACAAGACAAGACCAAGACCTAGAGGGGCCGAGAACAAGTCAAGACCAAGACTGGTCAAGACCGAGGCCAAGACCTAGTCTTGTCATGCCCATTTTAACATATAATAACGTTCTTAATGATTTTCAATCTTCTATCATAGTAACACTCAGTTTGACTGTTTTCCCCGTCCACCATTACATTTTTAAACAAAACTACTAATAATACTATAGGGCTGGGGCGATATGGTTGATAACAAGAATATAAAAAATCCCTAATCAGACACATCCCAGTGTCTGTCTTCTTTCTTTTCAATATTTACATACTGTGACCTGAATGAGGTGGAAAATGAAATTCATTTTATTTTATTCTGTCCATTATACAACGACCTGAGAATTATATTATTTGATAAAATACACACCGATGGTGTAGACCTAGTGCAGTGCGAGAACAGTACAGTAATAGAGTTTCTCTTCAACAATATCTTTGCCTTCTCAGAGTACCTCTACAAGGCATGGAACAGGAGGCGCAGAATAACATTCAACTAAAATCAAGGAGAGAGTTACCTTTTTCTAAATAGTTGACAAATATGCTCACTGTTGTTGTTGTTGCTGGCTGACTGCATGTAAGACTTTGTTGTTCTTTACCTTTCATTGTGTGTTGTTTCTTTATATTTGTTTAATTTATAAATTGCTGTGTCTGATAATCCCATGTGGGATGGGGCAAGAGATTGCCCGGACACGTAAATAAAATATTCATTCATTCATTCATTCATTCATTCATTCATTCATTCATTCATTCATTCATACAGAAGAAAAAAGTATATTGCTATTTGTGCCTGCAGCTGTCTTTATGAATGGGTCCTCGCTTCACACAATGAATAGAACTTTTCCTTTGCATTGTCTTGTCTCGAGAGGTCTTGTTGATGATCAAGACCCGAGACAATGGCTCCGAGGTCGAGACAAGACCAAGACAAAATTATACGAGAACAAGACGAGACCACAAGACAAATGAAGTGGAGAGCCGCAAGGTCGAGACAAGACCAAGACAAAACAAAGCGAGACAAAAACAAGACCGAGACAATGAAAATTTGTCTTGAGACTGGCCTCGAGACAAGACAATGTCTCGAGAACTACAACACTATAAAATATGCAAAAAATTCTATTTTTGAGGGCATACAATGTCAGACATGGGCATATCATCACCACGGATGTGGTCTAAAATTGTGGGGAAAAAAAAAAAAAAAAAAAAAAAAAAAAAAACATTTTTCAATTCACTGCCTGGGCCATTTGCACATCTATTTGACTTAAAGTGACCATTGGTACACTCATAGCAGGGGCGGATCTAGGCATGGGCATGGGGGGGGGGGGGGGGGGGGGGGGGGGGGGCAATGCCCCCTAAATACCCAGTCTGCCCCCCAAACACGATGCCATCCAAAACAACCCAAGATATTTCAAATTAAAGGGCTTATATTGAAAATGATTTGAAACACTACTACTGCTACTAACTAACAGCTGTGTCACCACTAAACCAACAGCATTTCATCATTGAAAACAGAAAACTCTGTGAGTCAGACCTTTAGCTTTATGCATGCTGTGTGTCTGTTGCAGAGATCGTGAGCGGAGCGGAGCGGAGCGCGAGCGGAGCGGGGAGTGGAGCGGGTGGATTTTTAAGTGAGCGCTGAGCGCGTTTTCAAATGGGTCGGAGCGCGCTCTGGAGCGGGAATTATCCTCCGCTCCAGCCCGCTCCAAGCCGTTCAGTCCAGACAACGGCACACGTGTTCAGTAGCACAGCATAAACGTGTGGTTGTGGTTCAGATGGCGACTATAGGCCTACAGTGCCAGCAACACGATCAAGACATTTAAAATCCTCTCCGAGGTGCGGGAGGAAGGAGGAGATGATGATCATGATGGAAATTGGAAAAAAGAAAAAGTAAGCTGACTGTCTTGCTGTCTATCTTGCCTTAGATGCGTCACCTCGCTATTTATTTTGAAGCACTGCACATCATAACGGCAATTTGAGCGCAGCGACCCCCCCAATGATGTCCAATTCCCCCACAGTGTAACATCATCAATAACCTATTATCCCGTATGGCATTTTGGAAACGAAATAGCGCGGCATAAGATTATTCGCCGCACCTGTCTGGGTTAATATAGACAGTAGTGTAACTGCACATTTAACTCCTGTCTTAAATGTTTATGCTGTGAGGGGGGCAAATGGATGTAATCGACACATTTGGAATGTCGACGAATCGCGGCCCAGTGTCAAAATGTTGTCGATTTTTTTATTTTATTTTTTAGCCCGCGGCGCCCACGGGACCAACGCAAAATGTTGCCATACGGCTCACAACGCAGCCGTGTGCATGTGTTCTGAGAGAATCAATGTCAACTTGGCTACTGTCACTGTGTAGCCTACCTTTTGCAGTGTTTTATCAAAGATATAATCCATAACGCGGAGGGAAAGAATGTCCGAGGTCGCCTTCGTTCTTGCTTTCCTTTTTTCTTTTTTTCGGCGCATTTACAGAGCCGGATAAAAGGCTGCGCGCAGGGGGGGGAATGCCCCCCTAAACGCCCTAAATGTAACTCTGTTCTCATATAAGGTTTTCGCCTGCCCCCCCCGAATTGTGAAACCTTATATCCGGGTCTGACAAAAGCCGGCGAAGAGAGAGAGAGAGAGAGAAAAAGAAAATCTTCCGAGTTTGAGCGCACGCCCGCTTCAAAGACTAAAGCTTTGGAGGTCGCGATTTGACAAGAAAGCAGTGACATGTTCACAACGTCGGTGGTGAACTTTTGGTGTTTGTGATGTGCCGTGGTTCCAACAAATAAGCAAATAAGCAATCATAGCCGTTTGTTTGAGACAGACTGTGGGGGAAGGAGGAGGAGTATAGGAGGACGCAGCACAGACGCGCACAGCACAGACATTGATAGTAGCCTAATGCCCGAAAGCAGCCTAATACCCGACAAAGAAAAAGCAGCAGCGTTTTTTTTTTTCCAGCCGTCAAATTTTTGCTCCTGAGCGGGCCGGGCTGAGCGGAGCGCGGAGCGGCCCAAATGAATAAGAGCGCGGAGCGGAGCGAGAGCGGTCTGGGAGGGGGTCCACGGGAGCGGATTGCGAGCGGGACCAAATACGTCGAGAGCGATGAGCGGAATTCTCGGCCGCTCCGCTCCGCTCACGAACTCTGGTCTGTTGCAACGTCAACAACAACTGATGTTATTTTTGATGCTTTACTTGCCTAATAAAAGTCCTGTAACCGAAAATGGTATGGGTGCGACTAATTTTCTCTAGTCCATCCAACACCCCCTCAATGGGACATGTTACATCCGCCCCTGACTCATAGTTACCCATAACAGTCCATTTGGTTTCTACCTATCATTTAACTGGGGACCCTTTACCCAGACCCCACTGCTGTTGCTCTCATCTTCAGTGAAAAGCCTGCCTGCACCGAACAGTGATCACCAGCAGAGGGCAGAGTCGCACCAATGAAACAAGCTCAACCCGCAGCGATCATGGCACTCTGTGATCCAAGGCATTCCTATCTCTTCTATAACACAAACAGGCCTAATTTAATGCATAACCTATCCTCTCAAATACTATGCCTCAACCTAACACTGACCCATAACCATGACAACACCAGGGTCTGCCGGCTAAACCTAACATTAACCCTAAAGGTAATATAGGAAACTTTAGTGTGTACAAAATATGTGTTTGTAAACAGATCGGAATCTTAACTCCGCCTCACCTCCACCCTATTGGCTCATTATGAAACTGCCGGAGACTGTTGTGCTGCTGTGATTGGCTAAATCCGGCTCAACTCCCCTCCCCACTTGTCATAGGCCAGACGAAAAGAATTTGTTTACAAGCACAAAACTTCTGGACGGTCTGCAGGGCAAAGTAAGTGTCTGTCTGCAGGGAAACGGCTGCAGCGTCAAAGTAGCTGCAACATAGAGGGGAAAAATGAATACTCTATGCGAGTGGTTTTCAACCAGTGGTCGAGGATCTCCAGTGGTCCCTGAGGGGATTCCAGGTGGTCCCTGGCTAAATGATGGACAGTTGGTAACCAAATGGTCCCTTATAGATCTGTAACTCATGAGATTTTACGCTCTCAAGATTTACATTACATTTAAACATCTGAATTACTTAATTTTCAAGAATCTACACGATTAGAAAACGTAAACCAACGTTTTGCCAGTTACCTCTCCTAAATTGTGGAGACAACCTTGAAAAGCCTTAGTTTTGGGTCCGAGAGACTAAAATGAACATCAAATGGTGGTTTGTGGAAAAAATGCAGAATAAATAGTGGGTCCTGGACTGGTATGAAAAAGGTTGAAAACCATTGCTCTATACCAGGGGTTTTCAACCGGTGGTCCAGGGACCACCAGTGGTCCCCGGACCACTGGTGAGAGGGTTCCAGGTGGTCCCCAGGCTAAATTATGTTAAGTTGTAAAAGAGTTGGAAGAGTTGGAAAAGAGATGGAAAGAGATGGTCCATTTGGTTTCATTTTTACACTCTCAAGACTTAAAATATTCATCATCTGAATTAGCACCACTTAATTAAGAAGTCTACACTGTTTTGTCTGCAAAATCCAGCCTGGAATTGTGGACAAAACCAAAATAATTCTTTAGTTTTAGGTCTTTGGGGTGAAAAAGTAATCAAATGGTGGTCCGTGGCTGAAATGCTGAATAAATGGTGGTCTATATACTGAGAGAGAGAGAGAGAGAGAGAGAGAGAGAGAGAGAGAGAGAGAGAGAGAGAGAGAGAGAGAGAGAGAGAGAGAGAGAGAGAGAGAGAGAGAGAGAGAGAGAGAGAGAGAGAGAGAGATTTGATTTTAAAGATTCCTTTATTAAGCACTTCTGGGTGGTACAAACCTTCTTTCAACCTAAACTACAAGCTTAACCGCAGCAAGGAGAAAAAAACAAACACACAACAGAACCAAATCAAAAAGCCATTATCAGTTCAGCATTTTCTCCCACTCTGCACAGAACTCCTTCGATCGCCCATCTTTCTCGGAAAAGTTCAAGATTGTCCGTCATTAAAAAATAGGAGTACTCAATCCTTAGCCGTGCTTTCACAAGTCCTGTCAATATAGGGACAGGGTCCACACACCCCACCCCCTGGGCCTTGTTTCTGCGGCTAAGCCAAACTGCTAACTTTGCAGTAGCAGAAAGAAAATTAACCAACGTATGCACAAGCTTTCTTGCCACTGTGTACTTTGGCCCACAGATAAAGAGTTGAAAAGAGAAAATCTCTCCCAACCCCATGAACCAACCCCTCAATAGGTCAAAGACTGGCTGTAGCCTGGGACACTGGACAAAGAGGTGGAACAGCGTTTCAACTTGAGGGCAAAAAAGACAACCCTCCCCGTGATTTGGATCAATGTGTGCCTTGCGTCTGTTTGTAGCTATCCACCAGGTGGAGGCAAGACACAGAGTCTGTGCCACAGCATCGAGGCAACTAAGTTATTGGCTACCAGAACTCGACCCTATACGACAACTGGCGTAGCAACCATTTCCAGGAAGACAACTTGGCACACACTTTCTCCATCACACCCTCCCAATTCTTTTTCTGGAAATCTTCTGTACCCAAATACACCCCTAAAACTTTCAGCCCTCTTGTCTCCCACTGTAGTCCTGTGGGTAGTGTTGGTACTGAACCACCTCTCCACTGCCCCACCTGCAGAGCCTCACTTTTTAACCAATTTACCCTGGCAGAGGAGGCCTTCCCATACATAGACAAAATGTCCTGCAGAACCGCTACATCCTGCTGGTCAGAAATAAAAACATTTAAATCGTCTGCATAGGCCGAGAGAGAGAGAGAGAGAGAGAGAGAGAGAGAGAGAGAGAGAGAGAGAGAGAGAGAGAGAGAGAGAGAGAGAGAGAGAGAGAGAGAGAGAGAGAGAGAGACACAGACAGACAGACAGACAGACAGACAGACAGACAGACAGACAGACAGACAGACAGACAGACAGACAGACAGACAGACAGACAGACAGACAGAGTTTTTTTGGGGGGGGCTAAAAAGTTGCCTATAATTCCTTCAACCTCACAAACTCTGCGCGGCAGTGAGGGAGAAGAATTTAATTTCATTAACGGTTTGCAGGAAAGAGCAGAGGAAAGGAAACAGTTCAACACAAGGTCAAAGATAAGACAGTTTAAACCCCAAGAAAGACTATGATGCTTCTTTCCATTGCGAGGTCCTTCATAGTCAATTAATCTGAAAAACTGTTATTATTCCTGCCTGGTACCAACTTCTTATATATATATTAAGGACTTTCTCTCCCCCCCAGAGAACAGTTCCCATAGTTCTCCTGTTATATCTGCTTTGACACATACAGAATATTAACATCTTGCCTGCAGAACAAAAAGACCAACACTCACTGGTGGAAAAGTAGAACTAGAAGTACATTTACGCAAGTACAAATTTTTTAGGTATTTGTACCTGCGTATCTGCACCTATATTCTATTCCAATTTGACAGTATCTTTTTTTGCCTTTTACTTTTACTCCACTACATTTGTTTGACAACTTTAGTTATGTTGTTATATCTTGGTTTACTCTCGGCAGATCTGCTTTGACACGCACAACATAACATTAACAGACGGACTGCCGATCCCGCGGTCGTCGTTGTTTTCCCGTTAAATTACGCACGCCGGTCACGGCGGCGGCTCGTATCGCGACAAAATGCAGATTTCATTCTTTAATCCAACTATTAGTCCGAGCGCGTCGTCTGATAATGATCCCGTTGCTGACTTTCATTTGGAACAGAATTGCCGCGACAACTTGTTTTGTTTGTCCCATTCGCACCCATTCAATCCAATGGATTCAAAAGCCTCTAGCATCCAAAAGCCCCTGAATGTCGTTTGCGCACGGGTAAATCAACTAGGGCTAGACGTCACTTCCTGGAACTTTTTGCTCAGATCGTCAGAGGACAGGTTAGTCAAGACACCAGAAATAAGCATGACGGCACCCCCCTCCTGTTTAGGCGATCTGGCACTTCAAAATATATATATATATATATATATATATATATATATATATTTTTTTTTTTACCGATTTCACTGGCTTGAGCTGTGGCAATAGCGAGAAAACAACGGAGATGCACCCGCAGTCGATGTGTTAACATCTTGCCTGCAGAACAAGACCTACCCACAGACCTGCATTTACATTCTGCATGAGCAGCACATCCTATAATAATAGCATCCACCCTGAATACATTATACGTTGGACTATATCTGTCTGCAGCTGATTTAAAGCCATACCTTTCACTTTCTTTCTTTCAAACTCAGTCTCTGTAATGTGTGAACTAACACACATATAGAGGCCTGTGGGGAGACGGCAGCTACTGTCCACGTTCTCCAGCTGGTTGCCAGACCTGTGCTTGACCCACATCTAAGCACCTCCAGGCTGTGTTGTGACAGTTAGAATACGCCGGGGAAAACTCTTGGCCGTATTACTCTACAGCGGGGCTGTCCAAAAGGTAGATGGTGATCTACCAGTAGATCTCACAGACCATGCAGGTAGATCACATGGCACTTGGACCCTTATATATCTGTAACTCTTGAGAGTGTTAAAATGAATTTTACACTCTCAAGAGTTAAATTATATTTAAGTCCACACAATTTGAAAATGGAGAATAATTGTTATTTTGACCAACGTGTTGCCAGTTCTCTTTTGCAATTGTGGACAAAAAAGGGAAAGTTCTTAGTTTTGGGTGCAAGAAACTAAACTCAACATCAGCATGAACTCAAACCTCAAACACTGTTTTCAAACAGGAAAACCTTCCAATTCTCTATTTTTCATTATGAGTGCATTATTCTTAAACACTATAGCAGTAGGTAACACCATCACCACTATTTCAAAACCCAAACTTTCTAGGGGGCCTTGAAATGGATTTTCAGTAATGGATCACATTTTTGATGTGTAGATCTTGTTGAGCTGGTCATTTTGAAAGTAGCTCTCAAGTCAAAAAAGTGTGGGCACCCCTGCTCTACAGTATATAATGTGTATGAGTGGCCAGTGTTCCATAGATGTACAGTACAAGCCGTGACACCAGAGTTGCCTTGACAATAGAATACCTTGGCAATGTTTGGATTTTCATGAACGTCACTCACTTCTGTTCAACCCATTTTGACTTGACACGATAGATTTTTACAAAACGTTTGGCTCTGAAAAAACATAAAATATTCAAAAAACTTGCACTGCGTTTTCACGATTTCCCCCGAAATAGCGGCATCTAACTCACAACCACACCACTCTATGTATTGGCTCATTATGAATATGCTGTGCTGTGATTGGCTAAAACACTGCCTCAGCCGCCCCCCTCCTCCCCCCTCACCAATCAGCACCGCCTGTCCTGAGCCGGACGGATGTTTTTGTTTTCACGATTAGTTGACAACAACAAAGTTCTGGACCGTGTGCAGGGCGAAGCAAGTGTCTGTCTGCAGGGAAACAGCTGCAGCATCAAAGTAGAAGCAACTTGGGGTGGGGTGTGGGGTAGAGCAATATATCTATTTCAATTTTTGTCTCTATTACGTTTAAGAAAAAGAGTAGCACACTGACTGGCACTATCTACATTACAAAATAAATAAAAAATTTTAATCGCGATTAATCGCATGATTGCCCATAGTTAATCTTTGATTAATCGCAATTTAATCGCATATTTTTATGAGTTCTAAATATACCTTAAATGAGTGTTTTTCAAGAATATTCATATCAAGGTCACAGACCACCATTTGATGACATTTATTTAGACTTCCAGACCTAAATTCAAGAATTTGTCAACAATTTGATCTTGGTATCATTAGGACCGAACATGCACATTTTGTAGAAAGTTTTGTACATTGTCTAATTGTGTAGACTTATGTTAAAGTAACTTAACTGATGCAGATATATTTAACAATTATTCACCTGCATTTGGCGAAATTGAACCAAATAGACCCACTTGGCCTTTGGTTTTACTGTAAGTTAATCTCGCACTAAAAAAATTAATCGAGTTAACTCACGGCTGAGTTAACTCGCGATTAACTAGTTAATGCTGACAGCCTTAGTAACAACATAAGCTGTAGAATATGGACATAAGAGGTTTCTTCCTGACATATATACATACAGCAGAAAGAGCCATTTTTTTTTCTTTTGGTAATTGGGGGTGTCTGGAACGGATTGTTTTCCAATGGGCTCTCTTGCCAAATAACACATCAATTTGGGGTACCGACTGTTGTTAAGGTGACAATGTCTGAGTGCCGCTGCTCTACGCTATTATTCCAAGCCAGAGAATGTCACTGTGTATTTTCTGCAGATGTCACATCCGTGGCTTACTTTAATTGCTCTCACAAAAAAAAAAAAAAAATACACGCCCACACCAGAAGCCAACAACAATGTTTAACCCTTTGTGTACTTTGTGAAAATGCGCAAATCCAAGAATAAATTCTATTTGACACTTGATTGTAGTTTCTGACACTAGATTCTGACTAGTAGATTTTGACACTAGATTTCTGACTAGTTTCTGTTTCTGATGCTAGTTTCTGACAGATTCTAGTTCTTCTGAAAAAATCTTGTGTTCCTGTGTTTATTTCAAGCCAAGGACCACCAGAATTATCCATATTTGGCTGCAGAGGACCCCCATCTGAAAACATGTTGTTCTAGGGATCCCTCAGAAGCAAAAAAAAAAAAAAAGAGTTAAAAACGTTTGCGTCCGAAATAATGTATTCAGAGATTTGCAGCACATTTTCACAATTTTTTAAAAAAAATAGCAGAACTACAAGCTCATATCGCGCCACTCGGTGGCGCGATATGAGCTTGTAGATCTGCTATTTTTCAACAGATAAAACACCAAAACGCGTTCGGTACTCAAAGGGTTAAATAGTTGTGAATGAATTTGTGCTAAAAACAACAACAAACAAGAACAACAACAACAACAACAACAACAACAACGACAACAACAACAGTCACGTGTAATAAAACTACACTCCTGCTGTTCCTACAAGCCACCCAATTAGGACTGGGTTTACTAACTTTCATTTACTGGCTTTTTTAACCGTCTTGGCGCCGAAGGCGAGGATTACGTGTACATGTGTGTCTATGCCAAGGTTCAAGGTTAGCTTTATTCGTCTCCCGTGGGAGAAATCGGTCTTGGAGCCAGAGACCAGAGCTGCATACAGAGTTTCATACAGACAGATAACAGTAGACACAGGACAATACCAATTACACATCAACACATATACAGTACACCCAGTGCTATAGTGGGGGGACACCTTTTAAAGGGGAATCCCACCCATTTTCATTTTTTTCTAGAAACACAGAATGGAGGAAAATTTTATTATGTCCACACAACACCTCTAAGGTATATTAATGACATTCCACCTCAAGACACCTGCATGCACACTTGCATTTGCGTGCACCTGCGCAACACACACCGACACGCTATTAAAACAAGTATAGCAGCATATTGAAAAAGACTGTTTACAATGCCAAATTGTATCCATAAAAGTGAATGACAAGACAAAAAACATAGGCCTACTTTTGCCCCAAAAATATTTTAGATGTGAGAAGTGGAGGGATGCCGCCCCCCCCCCCTCCGCTACACCCTTGTATACACCCTAGTGTGTACTCAACACCGGTAGGTGCTAAACGCTCTCGCCATTGAGAAGCTTAATCGGGAGAAGTGTATAAACAAGCGTCTACCGGTTGTATTCAATCAACGGTGGAGCTCTGTAACTACTGCAGGGATTGACACTAAGGTCTCCGAGGCACTTGCCCTGCGAGTCAGGTTCTACTCCGAGTCAGGTTCTACTCCGAGTCAGGTTCTACTTGCCCTCAGGTCATGGTCACTTGCCCCCCAGGTTTCAGGTGGTCCCCAGTTAAGTTGGTTAACCAGATGTAACTCTTGAGAACGTAAAAATGAAACCAAATGGACCCTTGCGGGTCCATTTGGTTTCATTTTTACACTCTCAAGAGTTAAAATTCATCATCTTAATTAGCCCAGGTCTACACTGTAGAAGATTAATGGTCATTTTGATGTGTTCATTTGCCTGTTTTGTTTCCCAAATCCAGCCTGGAATTGTGGACAGCTAGAAAGCAGGGAAAGACACAGAGGCAGAGTGCAATGACTGCCTTCAAGACAAATTTATCTTGTGTTGTGTTATAGTGCACTAAGTTGCACACTTGCCCGATCGGGCAACCAGGTAGCAGTCTTCACTTGCCCCACCATTTTTTTTACTTGCCCCGGGCAAGCGGGCAAGTGTTAGTGTCAAGCCCTGTACTGCCTGTTCGCATCTTTACATATCCAAAGTTAAGAACATGTAAGCGGTCGGAGACAATGCTTGGAGCCTGTCTAATTATAGCTTGTCCACAGATGGCTTTTGGAAAAAAAAGTTGTATCAACCGTAGGAGGATACAAGCGTAAACTATCCAGGGTTCCATCCATCCCACAGGTTCAAAACGCCTGGCCCTAAAGGCTTTACAATGAGCATTCATTCATTTCTCTCCAGACGCAGGCAGCTATAGTAGAGACCCATTACAGCAGCGTCTGGGCTGCTGTTTTGGCATTTGCTTCCCTTTGAAAAGGCCAGGCATTTTCAAGACGCTGACAAGAAGCAACCCCTTCGTTGTCAAGTTTTTCTTTACTCTCTAAACAATTCACCACTCATTACTTACGGTACTGTGAACATTCCATGTCTGTCTGTCTGTCTGTCTGTCTGTCTGTCTGTCTGTCTGTCTGTCTGTCTGTCTGTCTGTCTGCCCGCCCATCCATCCATCCACCCACACACACCCATGGGCTCCCAAGTTTCAGTGTCCACAAGTCATACCAAGTTCTATGTGCACGTACAAACGCGCGCACACACACACACACACACACACACACACACACACACACACACACACACACACACACACACACACACACACACACACACACTTGCTTATGGTTGTCCATCGAAATCCGATGATGACGTCCACTTCTATCGGTGAGTTGTTTGGTGCTTGAAAAGCCCTATCCTGGACCCACAAATCCTACCGCAGGTAGGACATGGATATGTGGTGGTGGTGGTGGTGGCAACAGCAACTGTAGGTGTTTTCCTTCTGTTTCTCTTCTCCTGTCTCTTGGCTGTCCTTTCCTCTTCCAGTGTGTTGGTGCCATCTCGGCACAACTGACGCCAGGCATTACGGTCAGCAGCCACAGCCTCCAAGGCTTCAGGTTTTATCTTGCACTTCTTTAAAGCGGTCTTCAGCTGGTCTTTATACCGCTTCTTCTGGCCTCCAGCAGAGCGCTGGCCATGTTGTAGCTGGCCGTAGAGCACTCTGCGAGGCAGGCGGTTTGGGGGCATCCTTATGACATGGCCCAGCCAACGTAGCTGGTGCTGCGTGATCGTGGCCTCAATACTCCTGCAGCTGGTCCTTGCGAGTATTTCAGAGTGAGGCACACGATCACGCCATGTAAGCCCTAGGATGCGCTGAAGGCAACGGATGTGGAAGTGCTCCAGGGCCTTGATGTGCCGGCGGTAAGTTACCCAAGCTTCACAGCTGTAGAGGAGCGTGGTGATACAGACGGCTTGGTACACAGAGACCTTTGTGGAGAGGTGGAGGTTCTTGTTTTGAAAGACCCGTCGCCGGAGTCTCCCAAAAGCAGCTGCTGCCTGCTTGATCCTGTTCTGGACCTCGTTGTCAACAGTGGTGTCCTCAGAAAGAATGCTCCCCAGGTATCTGAAGGATGGCACAACTGATAGTTGCTCTCCAGAAACATCAAACGTAGGTGGTGTAGGTGGGATGTTGGAACTCCACTGGCAAACAACCTCCGTCTTGGTGGTATTAACGGTCAGTCCCATCCTCCTGTATGCCCTCACCGCAGCAGCAAGAACAGACTGGAGGTCCTGTGGACTTTGGGCTACAAGAGCACAGTCGTCTGCATACTGCAGCTCAACAACTCTCTCCCTTTGTAGTTTGGTGGTAGCCTGAAGCCTCCTTATGTTGAAGAGGTTGCCATCTAGTCGAAAGACGACTGCCACACCGCTGCTGTCCTCAATCTCCTTGTGGAGAAGTAGGGTGACACATAGCAAGAATATGTTAAAAAGAACTGGTGCTAGTACACACCCCTGCCTTACTCCTGTAAGAACAGGGAAGGGGGCAGACTCTTGTCCTCCTAAGGTCACCCGAGCAGTCATTCCATCGTGGAACTGGCGGAGGATGTTGACAAACTTCCTGGGACAGCCAAACCTGAGGAGGATTTCCCATAGAAGTGCTCTCTGAACTGTGTCGAAAGCTTTGGAGAGGTCGACAAAGGCCATGAACAAGTCCTGGTGTTGCTCCCTGGACTTTTCCTGCAGCTGTCTAGCTGTGAAAATCATGTCCACCGTCCCCCTGTTCTTTCTGAACCCGCATTGTGATTCAGGCAGAATCGACTCAGTTAAGGTGTTAATCAGTCGTTGGAGCATGACCTTTGCCAGGACTTTACCAGCTACAGCAAGGAGTGAAATTCCCCTGCTGTTGCCACAGACAGCCCTGTCACCCTTGTTTTTATAGATGGTGACAACATTAGCATCTCTCCATTGTTGTGGGACAATCTCATCAGTCCAGACCTCGGTGATGTACCTATGCACCGTTCTTGTACATAGGTACCCTCCATGTTTCAACAGTTCAGCTGGGATGTTGTCGTTACCAGGAGACTTGTTGTTTTTGAGCGACCGGATAGCTGATCGGATCTCCAGGAAGGATGGGGCTGGTCCAGTTCATGCATAGGAGAAATGTAGGCAGTTCCTCCAACACGGTGGGATCTGCATCAGAGTCCTGGTTAAGCAGGGTGCTGAAATGTTCAGCCCATCTTAGCAGGATGCTAGGCTGGTCCTTCAAGATGGTCAGACCGTCTGCTGACTTCAGGGGGGTGATGCAGCGGTTTACTGGCCGTAGATCTTCTTGACAGCATTGTAGAAGTTGTGCATGTCATTAATATCGGCGAAAGCCTGGATTTCATGTGCCTTTTTGGTCCACCACTCGTTTTGCATGACCCGCGTAGCCCTTTGCACTTCCTGGCGGGCTCTCTGCCATTGCTGCCTGGCACTGCTGGATGAAGGGTTTGTTAATGCCGCACGATGTGCCCTGTGCATGTCTTTCAGCAAGTCTTGGATAGTTGTCGAGTTTTCATCAAACCAGTCTTGGTGGTTCTTGCTCTTATAGCCGATTGATTGGGCTGCTGCCTCGTAGAGCGCCGAGCTGATAGAACTCCAATTCTGGTCCATGGTCTCAGATGAGCTCTGAGAAACTTCCAACTCCCCTAGTTTCTCAGCCAGGGCTCGACGAAAGTCATTTCTTGCGTCAGGGTTTTCCAGCCGGCTGCAGTCTAGTCGCCTCCTTTTGGGTCCTTGCAGCCGCAGGGGGGGACGCACTTGCATGTGGACCTTGGCCACGATCAAGCGGTGGTCTGTCCAACACTCTGCACCTCTCATGGCACGCGTGATATAGACGTCCTTGATGTCACAACGCCTCACTATGATATAGTCTATCAGGTGCCAATGTTTGGAACGAGGGTGCATCCATGAGGTTTTGTACTTAGCCTTCTGCTGGAAGATGGTGTTAGTTATGGTCAGGTTATGCTCTGAGCAGAGTGTAAGTAATCTCATCCCATTTGCATTAACCTGGCCAACTCCATGCCTGCCAATCACTCCACTCCATATCCTGCTGTTCTGCCCCACTCTGGCATTAAAATCCCCGAGTAGGAAGACCTTATCGTTCTTGGGGATCCGTCGCAGAGCCTCATCCAGGGACTGGTAGAAAGAGTCCTTGACCTCACTCTCGGATGGAAGAGTTGGTGCATATGCACTGAGAAGTGTGGCAAAGCGGTTCTTAACCAGCGGGATACGGAGGGTCATTAGTCTCTCACTAATGCCCACAGGTGTTTCAGTGATTCGTGGGAGAAGTGTGTTTTTAACGGCTAGCCCCACACCATGCAGATGCTGTCCTCCCGACGGGTAGCCCCTCCAAAAGAAAGTGTAGCCCATCCCTTCCTCCGTTATAGAGCCTTCCTCCAACATTCTGGTCTCGCTCAGGGCTGCAATGTCTACATTGTAGCGACTCAGCTCAGCAGCAACCAGCGCCGTTCTCCTGTGAGGTCTCTCGGAACTGCCATACGAGTCGAGGAGAGTCCTTACATTCCAAGTTGCCAATTTTAAGTTGCATGATTTCTTGTTTTTATTTCGACCGCAGTAGTGGAATGGCCCGATAGGTGCGGTATCCTATCCAGGCAATGTTGAGTGGACAATTTTTAGGCCACCTTTTCTAGGCCCTTCCCCACGCGGGGTGAGCAGTGTGATCCCTGAATAGGGCTGCTCAAACACACAGGGGTCTGCCGGAAACAGCTACCACTCAATTCTAGCTGTTAGCGACCCATACCCTGTGCTGCTGTCGTGCAGGGTTCTTAGCTAAGAGCTTCCAGTTCATTCGCACTGCTCCCGTCGCCAGAAACCCCATCGCCGCCAGACTTCAACACGATGTAAGGTCCAGGTACTCTTCACCGTGGTCAGAGGTGGATACCTGCGCGAGGATGTTTTTGAGTGCCAGAGGGGGTGCGCCTTTCCCAATAGCACTATCTTCACCACAAGGGGGTAAACCCAGTGGCGTGGGTGAGCCCATGACGACCAGTCCCCCCTCATGGTTGCAGGAGGCTGCCGGGTCCTTAGTCATTCAAGGCCCGCCTGTTGCGCACCGCCAGCACATTGCTTTTCTGTCAGGGTGTGCTCCCTTAGCCTTTGCCTAAAAAAGCTTACCCACAAGGCAGCGGGGCTATTTGCCCATAGCTGGGGCAGGGTTGACGGGCGTCAGGGCGTGTCCATACGGTGATGGGCCTATACGCCGCGTCTCTGGGGCCCACTGCTGCTCCGAGATCCCCTCCAGTTTAGCCTGGGTCCGCAGAAACCCAGTTACCGTGTGTGGCCACGAGGAGGCACTACAGGAGTCTTGGTGGTGGAGAGGCTGTGTACCAGCAGGAGGAGACTTACGCACTCGGCTCCTCTTTTCGCCCCCCCAGGGGGGGCTAGCTGGCGGCGGTAGCTGTAAGCAGAGGGTAGCAAGCAGAAAGCAGCATGCAGCATGCACTATCTACGAACACCTCTAAGCTACTTCTACTGCACTAGACGCATCACACGCACCCTGTGTACTAGGTACACACACACACACACACACACACACACACACACACACACAGTAAAAGACAGGCTGCGTGACAGCCAGACAGATCAAGACAAACAGAGGGAATGCCAGCTGACAGACCATCAATATGGACCAGGGGCGGATGTAACATGTGGGGGGGCAAGAAAACATGTTGGAGGGGAGAGAAAATGGTATGGGGGCGCCCGTGTCGCTCCGCGACACGGGCGATGAAGCCGCCCCCATACCATTTTCAGTTACAGGACTTTTATTAGTCAAGTAAAGCATCAATAATAACATCAGTTGTTGTTGAAGTTGCAACAGACACGCAGCATGCATAAAGCTAAAGGTCTGACTCAGAGAGTTTTCTGTTTTCAATGATGAAATGCTGTTGGTTTAGTGGTGGCACAATTGTAGTTAGTAGCAGTAGTAGTGTTTCAGATCATTTTAAAAATAAGCACTTTGAATTGAAATATCTTGGGTT
>CM076974.1:51670008-51692508 GCA_039105355.1 Benthosema pterotum
CCCATCAGACATGGACTAATATGGAGATGAGCCTGGGAGAGAGAGAGAGAGAGAGAGAGAGAGAGAGAGAGAGAGAGAAGAGAGAGAGAGAGAGAGAGAGAGAGAGAGAGAGAGAGAGAGAGAAAATGAGCTGCAGACAATTCATTCACTATTTATAATTTAGCCATGTAGAAGACGCCCACAGGAGAGACTTATCACAGTGAACACAAAGTGATCACAGTAAATTACATCTGTGCTTTTCAACCTTTTTTCATATCAGGTGCCATTTTACCGTGCTCACAGGAGATCTTTCCAGGAGAAACGCCACTGTTTACATGTTTCATTCCATTCATGCTATGTAATGTACTTGGCTATAGTATGTTCCACAATAAAGTAAATTAAATCACAGTGTCTAGAAAGTAGCCTATATCTAGCACAGGGGTTTTCCACCTTTTTGTTCCCAGGGCCCATGCACCATTTATTCAGCCTTTGAGCCACGGACCACCATGTGAGGACATTTTAGCCCCACAGACCCCCAAAACTAAAGATTTATTTTGCTTCTGTCCATGACCATTAATCTTCTTGTGTAGATTTGAACTAATTCACATGATGGATATCCTAACTCTTGAGAGCGTAAAAATGAAACCGAATGGATCCACAATTCCAGGCTGGATTTGGGGAAACAAAACAGTCAAAACATACAGATCAAAATGACTATCAATCATATAGTTGTGCAGACTTGGGCTAATTAAGATGCTAAATATTTTAACTCTTGAGAGTGTAAAAATGAAACCAAATGGACCCGCAAGGGTCCATTTGGTTTCATTTTTACGTTCCCAAGAGTTACATCTGGTTAACCAACTTAGCTGGGGACCACCTGGAACCCTCTCAGGGACCACTGTTGGTCGCCGGACCACCTGTTGAAAAGCCCTGACTTACGCCGTTAAATTGACAATGAAATGGCAACCGAAGCGGGTGATCGTGACGTTTTTTTTTTTTTTTGCATTGTGACACACACACACACACACACACACCACACACACACACACACACACACACACACACACACACACACACACACACACACACACACACACACACACACACGCACACACACGCACACGCACACACACGCAGCAGGCACACAATGTGACATTGTATTCATTATTGTGCATCAACACGACAGTTGAACACACAAGTGCTTATACATTTTGACAGATTATGCAACAAGAATGTCTGCCCTTAGGTAATGACAGGCACGCATGCACGCCACACACGCACACGCACACGCACACGCACACACACACAACACCACACACACACACACACACACACACACACACACACACACAGTTTTATCCCACAACACAATTAAAGGCAACATGGTGAAATACATCTTGATGATGTCATCAAGATGTATGTCACCATGTTAATGATTTTTTCAGACCTCCATTTTTAGGAAATACATAATTGGGGAACTATTTTATTATGTCCACACAACATCTCTAGGGTATATTAATGACATATTAAAATGTTGAAAATGGGTGGAGTTCCCTTAAGTCTTATATGGGGCTAGATTATTAAAGGTACAAGCACCATGTACAAACACTGTGTTTGTAAACAGTGTTTAAAACCAGAATCTAACTCCGCCTCACCTCCACTCTATTTGGGTCATTATGAATCTGATGGAGACTGCTGTGCTGTGATTGGATAAAACGCTGCCTCACCGCCACCACAACCCCCTCCTCCCCCTCACACATTAGCATCACTTTTCCTGAGCCCGACGAAGGTTTTCTTTTCACCCAAAAGTTCTGGACCGTCTGCAGGATGAAGCAAGTGTCTGTCTAAAGGGAAACAGCTGCAGCATCAAAGTAGAAGCAACATAGAGGGGAAAAGGCAAAAAAATATATAGCTATATAAATCTATTTTTTTTGCTTATATTGCCTATTACCTTTAAAATACTGTGTAGATTTTGTCTCTTTCCGTTTCTAATACGCACATATTTGTATGCATGGTATGCACCGCACGCGCGCGCGCACACACACACACACACGCACACGCACACACACACACACACACACACACACACACACACACACACACACACACACACACACACACACACACACACACACGTCTCCGACCCTGGGCCTGCCCTGGGTTTAAGTGCTGCTGACTCCAACACCCTCCATCTCCTCATTGTTGTCAGTTAGCTTCCAACTCTCTTAATTGCAACTCATTAGTTTCAAGGTTGCAGCACCAACAATTTCCCTGACGAGAGAAGAAAGTGCATGGGACGCGTACCACACAGACCTCTCCCTCTCTCCCTCTCCCTCTCTCTCTCTCTCTCTCTCTCTCTCTCTCTCAAATGATCCCAGCAAACATTGGACGTCCAGCGGACGTCCAAATGACGTGCAGATTAGGTCGGTCCGTCAAGACCAATTTTGGACGTCCATGTGACGTCCAAACAAGGTCCAATATTTTGACGTCTAACTTAGACCCAATTTGAACGTCAATAAGACGTTCAATTTTTGCACGTCATCTTTGGATGTCCATCGGACGTTTGACACACGTCCTGGAAAAGACGTCCGGCTAGGTCCGTTTTTTGGACGTCCATTGGACGTCAGAATCAGGTCCTACAAAGACGTCCGGCTAGGTCCGTTTTTTGGACGTCCATTGGACGTCAGAATCAGGTCCTCCAAAGACGTCCGGCTAGGTCCATTTTTTGGACGTCCATTGGACGTCAGAATCAGGTCCTCCAAAGACGTCGGCTAGGTCCATTTTTTGGACGTCCATTGGACGTCAGAATCAGGTCCTCCAAAGACGTCCGGCTAGGTCCATTTTTTGGACGTCCATTGGACGTCAGAATCAGGTCCTACAAAGACGTCCGGCTAGGTCCATTTTTTGGACGTCCATTGGACGTCAGAATCAGGTCCTACAAAGTGTCCGGCTAGGTCCATTTTTTGGACGTCCATTGGACGTCAGAATCAGGTCCTACAAAGTCGTCCGGCGAGGTCCATTTTTGGTCGTCCATTGGACGTCAGAATCAGGTCCTCCAAAGACGTCCGGCTAGGTCCATTTTTTGGACGTCCATTGGACGTCAGAATCAGGTCCTCCAAGACGTCCGGCTAGGTCCATTTTTTGGTCGTCCATTGGACGTCAGAATCAGGTCCTCCAAAGACGTCCGGCTAGGTCCATTTTTTGGACGTCCATTGGACGTCAGAATCAGGTCCTCCAAAGACGTCCGGCTAGGTCCATTTTTTGGTCGTCCATTGGACGTCAGAATCAGGTCCTACAAAGACGTCCGGCTAGGTCCATTTTTTGGACGTCCATTGGACGTCAGAATCAGGTCCTACAAAGACGTCCGGCTAGGTCCATTTTTTGGACGTCCATTGAACGTCAGAATCAGGTTCTAAAAAGACATCCGGCTATAGGTCCATTTTTTGGACATCCATTGGACGTTTGAATCAGTTCCTGCAAAGACGTCTGGCTAGGTCCATTTTTTATGTCCATTGGACGTCAGAATCAGGTCCTAGAAAGTCATCTGGCCAGGACATTTTTTGGATGTCCATTGGATTTTTGTGGACCTCGACTGGACGACCACGTCATGCCTATATGGGGATACTCTGACCTAGGACATTGACCATAATATTAGGAAGAGACTAACGAAGCCCTTTTTTCAAATATTTTTTTCTAATTAACGCATCGACTGGGCGACCACATCATACCTATATATGGGGATACATGTGACGTAGTGCTTTGTAGACATAAAGCTTCGTAGACATAATAGGGATATGCAGCAATGCTAATTTAATCGAGAGAGAAACAAATGAGTGCTTATATCTATTGTATTTACATGGTGGAATTCTGTCTTCTCCCATCCGCACACATACTCTTGGTTGAGAGGATGTGGGATCAGAGACAATGTTCTGAGCCCGTCTAATGACTGCTTGTATAAAGATGGCTCGGGGGGAGGGGGGGGCTGATTGGGGGGCTGGACATGCCCATGATCTTCCCGGCCATCTTTGCAAGCAATCTGCGATTTAAACTTAAGATTCAAGTTACCAAACCAGCTGGTGATACCAGAATTGACTCAATGCTTGCTCTGTGAAAAAGCAACAAACCCTAACTCCAAAACAACCTCAATCTACAGAGGAAGTGTAAGCGATGCCGATGATGTATCTTAGCACAACAGGATGTAACATGCATGTTCCAGCTCATCATATGTACTCCTAGGTACTTATATGAGGAGCCCTGACACATGGTGTTGTTATGAATACTGATCATGGTCAAGGTCAATAATGACCTCTTCCATTTTCTTTGTGTTTATCATCAGGTAATTCTGATCGCACCATTCAGCATACCTTTCCACTCCAGCTGTGTGGCTGTGGGGGGCAGATTGGCTTGTGAGCAGGCTGAGTATAATGGTGTCATCAGAAAATGTAATCACATACTGATTTGGATATGATCTAGCTTACATAGTCATTAGTATACAACGTAAACAAAAAAGTGGAACTGACAGTCCCTGTGGGACCCCTGGGCTACTAAGTGCTTCCTCAGAGAACACATCATTGAACCTGACGCTTTGTGGTCTCTGAGATGACCTCCTGCTACACCCAGCACATCATCTCTACCAGCTCTTTCCTTCAGGGAGAAGTACTGGACTGGTCTATTATTATTAGTGTAAGGACAGCACACACACACACACACACACACACACACACACACACACACACACACACACACACACACACCACACACACACACACAACACACACACATCATCACATCAGCGTTCAATTGAGTCATAGAAGCTTTTGTACAAGAATAGAACAGCTGTACTAAAATCTACTGGACTTTAGTCTGTTTTCAGCTCTAGTAAGGCTGTATTGAAGTCTATTAGGCTGCTTGAAACTGTATACTGTTGCTTGGAAATATTAAAATATGCATGGGCCATGTACAATCTCATGTAAAGGTCATTGCCATGTACACAGTGATTACGCCCACATGCAAGAAGTTACAGAGCGGACAGGAGCCTAGTCCAGCACAGGCTAGTACCTAAGACAACAATGATGCGGTATTTGCACTCCCTACCTTTTGACAAACTAAAGACAACTTTCAATAAACTACGCTGCTGCACTATACAACATGTGAAAAGAGGTCCTCATCCAGATGTACTGCACACACACAGGACAGGCCATTATAACAGGAGGTATCTAGCAGGTTTAGGTTCTCCTTTGTACCTATAACCACACTCCTATGATTCCCTTACAGAGGGGGGAGGAGAAGACGCTAAGACAAGGTGTAAAGGTCTCTCCATTACACTGAAAACATGTCTTGTCTTCTCTCTTAATTATTATTATATCAGAGATGTGTACCTGCTGTGGGGGGTGTACGATTCACATGGGTGCCTTAATGTATTGTACTGTAATGTCTTGTAATGTATTGCATGTTTAAGTCTGTATGTCCAAGACAAATTTCTCCTTAGAGATGAAATTAAGTAACCAAGGGGTTCAAGGGTTACTTTATTTCGTCTCGTGAGAGAAATTTGTCTTGGACAATCAGGCTTGCAGCAACATTTAAGACAATACAGGACAGTACAGTTACAGTACAATACAGTGGTCGTGACTCGTACACCACATCAAGCTTACACACCACCTCCCATATGTAGAACTAGTAGTAAAGAAAAATAAATAAAAATACAAAAATAAACAGTCCAAGAACTAGTGCAATTCTAGCAGCATCGTAACGACATTCACAGTCTTCTCCTCCCTCCCTTGCCCCCTCCGCAAGAGAGTTGTTGAGGAGTGAAATGGACATTGGTACAAAGGAGTATTTAAATCTATTATACCTCCATTTTGGAGCTTCGTACCTCCTACCTGACGGCAGTAACCTAAACTCGGGGTACAATATATGAGAGGGGTCAGACACAGTTTTCTTTGCCTGCCCTAGGGTGGCTTGCTCAAATAAGGTCTGTGGGGTGTTGGGAGGTGTTGACATCCCCATAATCTTCCCGGCCATCTTTACCAGTCTCAGGATCTCAGACTTAAGCTTAACCGTCAGGTTTCCAAACCAATTAGTGATACCGTATCTCACTATTGACTCAATGCTAGCTCTGTAAAAAATCAGCATAATGTTCCTGCTTACTCCAAATAATCTCTAGTCTCCTAAGAAAGTGCAAACGTTGATGTATTCTAGCACACAGATTTTCCACATGAGTGTGCCAGCTCATTTCACCGTCAATCTGTACGCCCAGGTACTTATATGAGGTGACCTGTTTGATATCATGACATGTATCCTAATCATGGTGTGGTCACCTTTGGATCTAGGATCCACAACAATCTCTTCTGTCTTCTTTGTGTTGATTTGTAGGTAATGGTTGTCACACCATCCTACAAACCTGTCTACTTCATCAGTGTAGCTACTGATACTACTTTTGTTTGTGAGTAGACTAAGAATGACAGTGTCATCAGAGAACTTAATAATGTAAAGATTCGGTTGAGCGCTGGCACAGTCATTGGTATACAGAGTGAACAACAGAGATGAACTAACAGTTCCTTGAGGGGCCCCTGTACTGCTCACTGCCTTGTCAGAGAGCACAGAGTTGAACCTTGACATTGTTGTATGGTGATAAGGACTGGACACAGGGTGACCAGACGCCCCTCTTTGCGCAAGACAGTCCCACAGACTTTTCAAGCGTCCCAAAAATATTTTAGGGCATTTGAGGGCCCCAAAGGCCCCAAATTTTGGATCTGGTCACATAACTGGACACCAACAGTAGGCCTACAAAGTATACTATCTCATTTTCTTGTAAACAATTGGGTCTAATACGTTTAACATTGTGACACTAAATAGACTTGGACATCATATTTCTGAATAAACAGGCCTAGTCTAATTGTTGATCTATGCAGGCAGTATTTTGACATGGATGGATCTGAATCAAACTTAAAATTTAGATTTATTTAATTTATTATGATGATATATGTGCTAGTCATCACAACCATAATTAGATTAGGATTCTATATTTTGTCATATAAAACAATAGTGAAAAACATGCATCAACATTTAAAACTTAAATTTTATATTTATTTAATTTATAATGAAGATATATGTGCAAGAGAGTGTGTGATCCCATAAGTCATAATTACATTAGATTTTATCAAACAATATTGGGGGAAAAAACATTAAATTAAATAATACAGTTTGAATAGGTAAGAACTATTGTGATTGGCCGAGGCAAAATGACCTAATACTGAACACCCCTGTGATTGGCTGCCACGACCTGGTGGGCGGGGCCATCCTGCAGCTACCATTCAGCACTATACAGCCGTGCCAACCGACGCGACTCCAGTTCGGTTCTTCAGACAAGTCACTTCTTCAAAACAAATCGAAGGTAAGCAGTATTATAATATTATTTTAATTATAAGTGAAATGATATGGAAGAATGCAACTGTAACCCAACCGCACATGAACAAGCACATGTCCAGTCGCTAAGAATGTATGTTTGGAGATGTTGCAAAGGTTATTCTATAGCTAGTGTGAATGCTAACTTGTGCTAACAAAGCTAGCGCCGAGTAGCCTAAGTTACATCAGGGGAGCCCAACTAGTAGATCGGGATCTATTGGTAGATCTCGGCCTGATCACAAGTAGATCTCTGGAGATGTGGGGGGAAAGAAAAAAAATGGGGTGAGAAGAAAAAAGAGCGAGCGTGTGTGTGTGTGTGTGTGTGTGTGTTGTGTGTGTGTGTGTGTGTGTGTGTTGTGTGTGGTGTGTGTGTGTGTGTGTGTGTGCGCGCGTGCGTGCGCGCGCGTGTCAGTCTGTCTACAAAGCGGCTCATTTGGAGGATTGTTGTCTGCTATCTGTGAATTTGCCAACAGTATTGTTCTGCAACGTGTAATGGACTGTTCTGCAACTTATAATGGAATATTCTGGACTGTTCTTATTATGATTGCATTTGTAATGGCAGTGTTTGACCAAGTCTGTTGTACTTATGTTGTACTGTTGTAGGCCTATTTATGACACGTCTGTTGTACTTTATGCTTATATGGACATAAAGTAAAGTGGGTAAAACAAAGTAGTGTTGTGTTGTTGTGAAGTTGCAGGCTGGCAACGATGCGTGTGGTTTGAAATGTTGATATTGAACTGGTAGATCCCGGAGGAGTTGGCTGCTGAAAAGTAGATCTTGGGTCAAAAAAGGTTGGGCACCCCTGTTATACATTATACTACCGGTACGTTATTTTTTAACATGTTTGGTTGGTTGAGGCCTGTACTAGCGAGTCAGCCTGGCCGCCACACCGTTGTTAGCAGAAACAAAGCAGAACGTTGAATATTATATTATCTATTATACTTTATTATTTTTAACATGTTTGGTTATGAGGCCTGTACTAGCGATGTATGGGCTTGTTGCTCGGCTGTTTTCAGTGGCAGCTTTATCCACAAGACCAATGCTAGGGTTTAAGTGGTTGGTTGAATGAATGAATGAATGAATGAATGAATGAATGAATGAATGAATGAAATTTGTATTGACAGAAATTGAGAGTATCAGGTCATGTACACACAGCAACAAAACTTATAACAGCTTGGAGAATTACAGTACAATTCAAGTACAACTGCATCAAATCTGAAAAAATTCTTGGACACTAGTTAAGCATACACTTGTTTACAATAGTGGCCAACTTGTTCATTTCATTAAGGCATTCAAATACCGTACATATAAAACAACTACTTCAGTAAAATCAGAAGCAGCAAATCATTGAGGTAAAATCATAGTGGAGGTAAAAAGGGAAAAGAGAAATGTACAATGAGGAGAGGCGGGGTGGGTGGGGGGATTTTATATACATTTTTGTTTTACAAAGGCCAGTTTCGAATTGCAGCCATCTGTAGGTGCCCTTTGAGAGCGGTTTTGAAGGAGTCAAGGGATTCACATGCCTTTGACTGTTGGTAGGGCATTCCACATTTTGGTGGCATATGAGTGGAAGGAATTAAGACCCTTGTTTGTGCCAAATCTGGGTCGGACGGACATGGTTAGTAGCACTCCCTCTGGTGTTGTGGGAGTGGACCTCATTGACATTTAGGAAGTATTTGGATAGGTACAAGGGTATTTTGGTAGAGTATCGTATCTTGTGGACCAAAGCCATTGCGAGATGTTGTACTCTGTCGTCAACCCTAAGCCAACCCAAATCGCTACCTGCTGTTTGTGTATGTTAGTGTATAAAACAAGCACTCCCCTTGGCTCTTATTTTCAAGATGGCAGCTCGTGATGTATGTTGAGGACTACCTAGGACAGAAAGTAGCTCATAATGTGTCTACGGTGGATTATTATGGCACAAAACCCTTGTAGACCGACAGAGGATGTATCAAACTTTCTCTACAGCTGCAAAGTTGTGAGTTTGACGTCGTTTAATACAGGTCATCACTGATGACATTTCGGCTATGGCTCTAGATGCAATACATTCCAATTATAAAAGAATCTAGAGTTGCAATGCGGCTAGGGATTCGCAAGTCTTAATGACTGTTGGTAGGGTGTTCCACATTTTGGTGGCATATGAGCGAGAAGAATTGAGTCCCTTGTTTGTGAAAAATCTGGGTTGGACATGGTTAGTAGCACTCCCTCTGGTGTTGTGCAATGCGGCTAGGGATTCGCAAGTCTTAATGACTGTTGGTAGGGCGTTCCACATTTTGGTGGCATATGAGCGAGAAGAATTGAGTCCCTTGTTTGTGAAAAATCTGGGTTGGACATGGTTAGTAGCACTCCCTCGGTGTTGTGTGAGTGGACCACATTGACATTAAGGAAGTATTTGGACAGGTACATGGGTATTTTGGTAGTAGAGTATCGAATCTTGTCTACCAGACCCATTGCGAGATGTTGTACTCTCTCGTCAACCCTAAGCCAACCCAGACTGTCAAAGTGGGGCAGGGTGAGGTGTGTTCGTGGTGTGAGGCCACCTAGCAGCCTGACCAGTTTGTTTTGGGAGGTCCTTAGTTTTCAGTGCCTTTTGTGGTGCTGTGGTACCAAGAGGTGCAGGCGTGGTCAAAGAACCTTGTACTAGGGCTCCCGTTATAGTCTTCAAAGTGTCTTTGTTGACCAGTGGGGAGATCCTGTATAGGAATCTAGTTCTTTGGTTGACCTTTTTTTAACTGTTTATTCACTGCTTCACTGTTAATTATAGCTGGATGTATTGTAGACTGTGATCCATTTATTTATCTGCTCATCGTTATGTTCTTTTTCAGTGTTATTGCCATAGTACTAAAGTCGGATTTAGCAAAATGGTCTATGCCCACAGTTCTCTTATGTAAGGTCCGGGCACCCAGGGGTCCTTGAGGGAGCCCCAGTGGGTACCCAGCTAAAGGATGGATGTTAGGATCTAAATTATTGGTCTGTAACTCTGATAGTGTACAAATGGGGAAAAGCTTAAAGTTAGCATTGATTTTACTATATAAGCTGGAATTTTTATAGATGCAAATGCCATTAAATGGATGTCCATTAATGCATGTCAAACTTGGGGCCTACAGGGGTTGACACTAAGGTCTCCGAAGAACTTGCCCATCGGGCAAGTCAGGTTCTACTTGCCCTCAGGTCATGGTCACTTGCCCCCCAAAAATATATTGTAAATTTTGCACTTAAGTGGGTGCTTTAAACCAGGGGTTTTCAACACGTGGTCCCTGAGAGGGTTCCAGGTGGTCCCCCAGCTAAGTTGGTTAACCAGATGTAACTCTTGAGAGTGTAAAAATGAAACCAAATGGACCCTTGCGGGTCCATTTGTTTCATTTTACAAGAGTTAAAATTCATCATCTTAATTAGCCCAGGTCGCAATGACCACCTTCAAGACAAATTTATCTTGTGTTGTGTTATTGCGCACTAAGTCACACACTTGCCCGATCGGGCAACCAGGTAGCAGTCTTCACTTGCCCCACCATTTTTTTTACTTGCCCGGGCAAGCAGGCAAGTCTTAGTGCCAAGCCCTGGGCCTAGAAATTAAAGTTCACGATGCGACGTGGTGCGTCGCATTGTGAACTTGGCGGTTGGCTGTTTTCAGTGGAAGCTTTCCCCACAAATCCGATGCTGGAGTTTAAGTGGTTAATGGTGTTGACCTGCTTGAAAATCAGTGTTTGGAATCTAAAGAACCTACTTCTGTCTTTTGCAGCCTCACATGGATCTAGTCGTCGTAGGTTGGACCTCATCACCATGTAATTATTTCTTATGTTAATAGTGACCTTGTTAAGAAAAATACAAATACCATTTGAAAACTTAAGAACCTTCTTTTGGCATGTTTTAATGCGGGCCTTCTGATATTGATAAAATCTGCTTAGTTATTTTCTAAAACATCCTTTTTAATTGTATCCCTCTTGAACAGGTCCAGATCCTACTTTGAGGGATGGGTTGTTCCCGTTACCATGGGAAGGTACTGTAAGTTCTGAGCCACTGTCTTTCAATGAAGACAGGACTCGGCCAAGAGAACTTTTTATTTTCTTTTAAATTTTCTATCCTAATAATATGCCCTCTCCTTGACCGTTCTACCAGGATTCACAAACTGCTATTGAATTAGTATTTTTCAACATTCGTTGTTTCTATCTATAATCTCAGACTTAACATTTGTTAATAGATTTTTTTTTCTCTTTTTTCCAGTATACCAGAAGAAGTTTCTAAACCTCATGCTCAAGGTCCGCAACGAGATGCGCAGAATTAAGAGCCATGAGCCGACATCAGCCGATCGTATTGAGACGATCGAGTCACTAGAACAGCTCCAGTGAGAGAGAGAACCGGCTGGGAGATCCTGAAACCTTCAACACACTGGTAGGCTTTAAAAGCCCAGAACTAACAAACATTAGAAAAAGAAAATGAAATGTGTATACTTATTTTTAAGCAGCGCCAGTGCTTCTACATTTGACTTTGTGCGTATGTTAGTATGTCTGTGTGTTTGTGGCCCCCAGCCAATTGGATTTGACAATTAGGATGACGTATGTTAGGCCGGGTTTAGACTGCAGTCACATACAGCCAAATCAGATATAATCAGATTTCCCGATCATTTAGCCCAACCGTTCATACAGCATTTGTAAGTGATCAGATCGGATCTGTCAAAGAACTGTGCGCCCTGCATCGGCTGCTTTGGTTGCTGTGTTTAAAAGGCATGCATTACAATGTATTGTAGGCATTGTTTACTTGCAGATCTCCTATTTTCCCAATATATTTCTGTGGAATGGACAATGGAGTCAAACAAATTGGACAGACATCCAGTATAAAATTGTTTTATTTCAATTTCAACGCTTGCCACTTATTAATCAAAATGCAATTATTGCACTCTGTAGTCTGTAGACAGACTGCAAGTGATGTTTTTGCTAGTTTGAAATGTAATGTGTAGTTAGATCAGGATACTGAATCCAGACTGAGTCACATCGTTAGAAATCAGATTTGAAACCACATATTGAAGTGGCTCAGGTCAGATGTTTGAAAATCAGATTCCATGTGACCTGTCTGTGTTCAGACTTCTTTTCACGAATCAGATTCCAATCTTGAAGTGAGAGATCTGACTCGGGCTATATTTGGCTGCCAGTGTAAATCCGGCCATATGTGTGTCTGTGTGTTTGTGGCCCTCCCCAGCCAGATCAGATTTGACAATTGTGTATGTTACAGTTGTCATGTACTTATTCCAACAGGTGCTCCAGCTGTCCCGCATTCGTGGAAGAAGCCTGAGGGACTGTACATAAGGTCATTGACAGGTGTGTTCAACATGAGACATACTTGAACCCTTGTGTGGTGTTTGTGTAAGCTGTGATTTTTTTTTTCTATATCTGATCAGTTATTGGGTGTGGTGGTTGTGTACCTGCTGTTCTTTACGAACTTTGTTTGGTGTTGAGTGACAGGTGATAATGGGGGACGACTAATCGGGAGATAGCCAGCGAGATCCATTGCGACTGCAACGGCAGTCGCAACACCCGTTGCAACGGGAGCCCTCCCGCCGCGAAGGGCACATCCGTCACCACAGGCCCTCTCCCGTCACGGCGGGAAGCCTCCCGTTGCAATGGGCCTTGCGACTGCCGCCGCCGTCGCAAATGGACTAAGGGGGATGTTAAGGGTTAGGAGTATTTGGGAACATGATATAAAACTTTTCATTTAAATGTCATTGTTATTTTTCCCAGACTCTTCAGTAATGCAGTCCAGGCAAAAGAAGAAGAAGAAAACGAAGGAGAAAACGGCCTTTGGGACAACCACCCTGTACAAAGTAGTTAAAGGTAAGCCCATAATTCATGTTAACCAAGCAGAGTTGGAAATTAGCACTCGCCACTAGTGAGCAGTTTTCCTGTTTGTCGAGAAGGATTTTTAGCGACTAGTGTATACAACACGGCTGTCTGAATACAGCGAGTGCACGTTCTATGTCATAGTTCTGTAACTGTATCATACACAGTCGGATAACGATTTGTCTTTAATCTGCAGCATAAAAACTGTGACAGGATGACACTATGATGCCTACTATGTCATTATAGTGATGTCAGTAAAGTGTTAATTTTGGCATTTGGTGAGTAAAACAAATCTGGCTGGCAAGTAACTTTTTTCATCTACTTGCCACTTGGCAAGTAGGTCAAAAGTTAATTTCCAGCCCTGTAACCAAGGAAAGAAAATATGCACCCTATATTTTGGCAAAACATTTCTACAGCTCACCAGCAAACTGTTTCTGGTAGAAACCATTCCAGAGGGAAGGAAAGGAGCCCGCTTTGTATTATGCTGTAGTAGTGGATGTTCAGGTAACATGTCTTTACATAATGGGCTTTTCACACGGACTGTGTGAAACTGGCATTGTCGCCATGGACCTGTGGTGATGTTTTAAAGTCATCACGGATCCAGTTGACAAACCGTGCGTCAGGGCTTTTCTGCCTAGCGTAAAAAAAAAAAAAAAAAAAAAAAAATCAACATTCTTCAGCTCTCCCCCTGCTTTGTTCTCCTTTGCATGTCCAAAATAAACACATGCCTCTTATTGGAAATGAATTACCAAGATGCGTTTCACCACAAGTATAGAGACTTTGACACCATGTTGCCTTTGCATAAATGTAATTTTTGCTATTCTACTCTGCAGATGCCGTTTTGAAGATACACCGGACGCCACAGAGGAAGTCATCAAACAACATGCAGCGGAACACCGCATGCCACTGCCAGGGGCATGCATGATTTATTTTGTTTTTTATACGTTCGTGTTGTTTTCTGGCACAGGAGGGGTAATTGTTTAAATTGATGGTGGTTAGGTGTATTGGCTGAAGTGGCTCTTACACTTGTTTTACATTTGGCCTGTCTTTGGGTGCCTGCCTGGACTTTTGGGCCAAGTCACAAACTTTGAAACTTCTAAGATTTTGTGCACCTAGAACTGCAAGGGTCTGGAAAGTTCAGAGACCTGAGGGGAAACACATTCTGGAGTGCATCATCAGTTGGACTCAATCAAGCGACTTTCTCTCTTTTAACCTCTTCTCCCCCTGCCTGTGATGTCAAGTTTGTTCCCGTTTCATCCCTGTGTTCTGATGTAAAAAAAAAAAAAAAAACATCTTTCGTAACATTGGTTCTCAAATCTTTCACATCATACGAGTTACCGAAGTTAATGTTTTATTTTGCACCTGAGGTTCCCTTCTGGGACCACAGTTCAGTGTTTGTTTCAGAAGAGTCATGCAGAAGATAATGTTACTGATGGTTGTAATCATGTCAAGTTTCACCACAACATCTTTAGCGGTTTGGAAAGTTCTATGAATAATTTTCATCTCATGTTTGCAGAAAGGAACTTCCACATGTTGATAAATGGTCTTTGAAATGAGGTACCGTTGGGAGACTTGTCTGTAAACATTTGTAATTGACAATCTTTTTTGACCTCCTTTTGAAATTATTTATATTTATATTTTCTGTTCTACCCAATCTCACGGTTTCATTTTGAGTTTTTAAATTATATTTGTTTATTTATTGTGTTTATTTTAACTATGTATTTGACCTAACAACATTCATCCTATTCTTTTTGTTATCCCATTGATGCCTAAGTCTCGGTCATCAATGGGATAACAAAAAGAAAAGGATGGCCCCCAAAAGTATTTTGGCACATTATAGGGGCCCCAAAGGGCATTTTAGGCCCGAAACAACCCAGTATACAGCCCACCGAGCATACTCTGCATGCAAAGTTTATATTGTTGCAATATAAGTTATTGTTGCAAAGTTATTATGCAAAGTTTTATGTGCATCACTAAAAGTGCTTGTTAATAAATAGTGAAATGTATGTGTTTTATATGTATGTCTATTTTAAGGGAGCATGGACTGGACCGCTAGAGACGATTCTGGTCCAAATGTGGTCATTGTGGACATTTTTAACGTTCAATTCTAGTCTATCCCCCTTCTCCTCTGCAGCCGGCTCTGTGCATAACTAATCCTCGTTTTCAAAAGGTGGCACCATTTTTATCCTGTTCATTTTCCCTTAGTTTCTTTTGGAACAGCATACCAGTATTAACTTTGCTGTTTAGCCAAAGTAAGGGGGGAAATGATCAGGATAGCTATGGTCATCTGAAGATGGGACTACAATTATGCGCACAGCCGGCTGTATAGAAGAGGGGGAAATGGATTAGAATTGGACGCTGAAAAGACCACAACGACCACATTTGGACCAGAATCGGCAGTCCAGTTGACGTTCAAAATTGGATGTTCAGAAGACGTCAGAAAAAGACGTTGAAAAGACGTCCACAATTGACCACATTTGGATACAATCGGTCCTCATTTAGCGGTCCAGTCGACGTTCAAAACTGACGTTCAGAAGACGTCATAAAAAGACGTCATAAAAACTTTCACTCTGGACCCCCCACTGACCAAAATTGGACGTTCAAAACTGGACTTCCAGGGAACGTCAGAAAAAGACGTTGTTGAAAAGACGTCAACAAATGACCACATTTGGATTAGATTTGGGCCTCATTTAGCCGTCCTGTCGACGTTCAAAACTGACGTTCAGGAGACGTCATAAAAAGACGTCATAAAAACTTTCACTCTGGACCCCCACTGACCAAAATTGGACGTTCAAAACTGGACTTCCAGGGAACGTCAGAAAAAGACGTTGAAAGACGTCCACAATTGACCACATTTGGATACAATTGGTCCTCATTTAGCGGTCCAGTCGACGTTCAAAACTGACGTTCAGAAGACGTCATAAAAAGACGTCATAAAAACTTTCACTCTGGACCCCCACCGACCAAAATTGGACGTCGAAAAATGACCCATAAATGACGTCATTGGGACGTCTCATTGCTCAGTGGGATCAGCTTACCCATTTAGGCCTTTTCTGAAAAGCTTCAAATATTTATATAGCTACATCCAAATGTTTAATGTTTGAATACTGTACATACTGCACAGCAGTGGTTTTCAACCTTTTTCATACCAGGGCCCACCATTTATTCAGCATTTTAGCCAAAGAGGACCACCTTTGATGTTGAGTTTAATCTTTCGGATGAATCGGATCCAGTAAGTTTTTGCCACAATTTATTAGAGATAAACATGTTAGTCAAAATAACAATTCCTCTACATTGTTAATTGTGTAGACTCTTGAAAATTAAAGGTAGGGGAAGTGATTTGAAATTCATGGTGTAGTACCAGCCTGGCCCACTAGGGGCCCCCAAATGTAGCTACACTATGTGAACCTGCTGCTCCATCCTGATTGGAGGAGAATTCACCCTCCACCTGGGAACTTTTATTAGCTCCTCTGCTAACGTGGGGGAGGGGGAAACTCCATATATGGTTTCCACACCTTATAATAGAGCATTTTAACAGAAAAAAAAATGTGGGTGATATCTGACAAAAGTGCCTTTAAGTAATTCAGTCATTCAAATGTAATTTAACTCTTGAGAGCGTTAAAATCACGGGTCCATTTGGTTTCATTTTAACGCTTTCAAGAGTTACAGATCTGGGTCTATTTGGTTAAAACTGTCCATCATTTAGCTGCGGACCACCTCTGGGGATCCTCTCAGGGACCACTGGTGGTCCCCGGCCCACCTGTTGAAAACCACTGTTGTACAGAATCCAAAAAAATGGATTCCCGACCTGAAAAGGTTAAGGATTAATGTCTTCAGCTACCTCGAGTCTTGTCTAATCTTTCACACACACAACATGAACCCTGCATCACGGCCATCGATATTTCCGACACGTTTGCGTCCCGTAGGTAGTTGTAGGTAATATTTATCACCACCCCAAAAAATGATGAATGCCTGTGTCCAATGGTATATACTAAACAACATGGGAGCCAGTGGGCTTTGGTGTGGTTTCGCTGTACATATACCCATGTCTCTGTCGGAAAAGGACACCTCATTGTGTCCAAAAACTGTTAGTTTTAAAGGTAACTTTTTAATTAAAACAAATCTTAATTTTTATACCAATCATGACTGGCATATTTGTCACATAAGCACCTCAAAGCCTGTTCTAAGCATGTTTTCTACCGAAAAGTGACGGGGTTACTGTTTCACGGGAAAAATGACGCGAGGCACATCCGATTCATCCTTCCTTGATCACGAGGACCAATCGTAATGCGACTTAAACACGCAAGGGATGCTGGGAGACGTAGGACTTGATCTAAAAATAATAATGCAGTACCGGCAGTGACCACCTGGTACACCTTTAGGGTTTCAAATTCAACAACGGCAAACACATCAGCTCCAAAATGGGTCTTGAAGTGACACATTTGTAGAGGTAGGGTGGGCATCACTTCATGAAAAAAATAAATCACACTTGTGTGAAGTGCCAGTGGTCCTTGAGGTTTCCAGGTGGTCCCCAGGATAAATGATGGAAAGTTGGTTAACCAGATGTAACTCTTGAGAGTGTAAACGTGAAACCAAATGGACCCGCAAGGGTCCATCTGGTTTCATTTTTATGAATACTCATCATCTGAATTAGCACATGCGCCAATAAAGCACACTCTCCGATAAAGCTCCTTTGAATAATGCGACAAGCCGACGGCGTGCAGCGCACAGGGTCATAACAGACTGTGCTGTGGTAAACGGCGAAGCGGTTTTTGTAACGTGGATCGTTGGTGTGGCTTTGGGGCTTTCGATCAAATCTACAGCCTCCGTCCCGCCTGTCACGGACCAGTGCCTCCGTCAGACGCAATAAAGTGCTAATGACCTGAGCACAGGGTTGCCAACTGCCAAAATCCAAAATGCACTAATGGCACTTCCAAAATGCACTAGAATGCGCTAGAGCGGGTTGGTTTTCAACCATTTTCATACCAGGGCCCACTGTTTATTCTGCATTTTAGCCACGGAGGAGGACCACCGTTTGATGTTGAGATTAGTCTCTCAGCCTAATTTAGGAGAAATAACTGACAAAATGTTGGTCAAAATAGCAAATATTCTACATTTTCTAAATGTGTAGATTCTTGAAAATTAGGTAATTCAGATGGTTAAATATGATTTAACTCTTGAGATCTCAAGGGTTGCAGATCTAAAAGGCGTCCATTTGGTTACCAATGGTCCTTTCTAGGAACGAAGGAGGACTCTATCATAGGAGGAAAAATGGTGAAAAACAAGGGTTTTACCTCTGGCGCCTGTCAACCAATTTCGCTCCAACTCACCAGCAAAAAAGCACTAGATTTTCCGCCAGGAGTTTTTCACTAATTTTGGCGCTAGGGGGGTCTGGAAAAGAGATAAATATAGCGACAAATGTGCCAAGTTGGCAACAGTGCTTGAGGACACTCTCTCACTCTCTCACTCTCTCCTGCCTCCTGCGTGATCGCTGTCTGCCTCCAAATCGCTTTCCCCACTTTCCTCCAAATAGACAGGGAAAAAACGCACAAGATAAAAGGGTGTGTGAAACTTTTCTTAGTTGATTCCTAGGTATTTTTTCTCTACAATCGCACATATTTGACTAAATATGCAAATTATGTAATTAATTATGTATTCTACAGGAAAAATGACTTGATTTTCTTTGATTTTCTTCAATAAAAAGCCTCTTCATCAAACTTTTCTCAGTTGATCCTTTTGTATTGCTTCCTGTAGAATTCATTTCTCCAATGTACATTTTTGTATTGTGCACACTTAATGAGATAAAACCCTATAACAAAATGTTATCTCATCTCCTGTCCTCCTCCCCATCATCCCTCCATCCCATCTCCTGTCCTCCTCCCATCACCATCATCCCTCCATCTCATCTCCTGTCCTCCTCCATCTCATCTCCTGTCCTCCTCCCCATCATCCCTCCAGTGGCCTCTCCGGGGCCACTAACGAGGTGTGGCCCAGCCTGGTGTGTCAGATGGAGCCAGCTGCAGTGGTAATGCGGATCTAAATGGATCTAATCCGTCCTAATAGGACGGGGGACATATCAATCCCCACCGCTGTCAACCAGGGGGGTGGGAGGGGGACAAGAGGTCACCTTCAGGCCCTGCCACACACACACACACACACACACACAGTCACGTGGGGTACGTCAGACACCACAATCTCACAATGTTTTGTGAGGTTGTACTGTATATGGCATGATTCTTTTTTTCTAATAGCTATAACGTTTAGACAGGGCGGATGTGGTTAATGTATTTATGTTTCTTAATAATAATCTGAATCTACAAATAGTAACTAATCTTCACATAGCAATAACCATGGTGGAGTGAAAGCGCATTCTAAACCTGCCAGTCCCAATACTTTATTCCGATTGGCTGCTCAGTGGTCACCGTCACGTGTCAGGTGAAAAACGCACTAGTAACCCACTGCTGACTCATCACATTTAGTAGGATCACTCCACCACCCAGAAACTAGCTTTGCTGTTGTTATGGAATCTTGTTGCAGGTGTAGAGCTAGCTAGTTGGCCGGGAACTACTTTTTTGTACCTGGGAACTGCTTTATTGTAGCGGGAACTACTTCCTTGTAGCTGGGTAACCTACAGACAACATTGCACTGCTGCAAATCACTTTCATTTTCATGTTGCCGTAGTTGTTTTGGAAGAGTTTTAGAAAAGCATGAGCCACTCAGGTTAGCTCACAGATTAGTGTGGATTTTATCGCATCGAAGGTAGCAGACTGCCTACGTTTTCCTGGGATAAACTCCACAGTAACTTGATCCCTCTCATGGCTTATTGCTTTAATATTTGTCTCTGAAAACAGGTAATAATCAAGTAAAAAAAAAACAAAAAAACTCAAAATGTTATTATATTAGTTACATTCTACCACTGGTTGGGGATTCAAGACAGTCATGGCTAAAACGTTGGTCTTGACTATCCATTATTCATTCATGCATTCATTCATTCATTCATTCATTCATTCATTCATTCATTCATTCATTCTTCCACCAATGGCCGTTTTTTCAATGCACGCAAAATAATATTTTGAAGAGCAAAAAAATAAATAAAATAAAAAATAGTAAACAAGTCAATCCTGAATTTTGTTGGCCATGAGTCATGAATAAAGTTTGTTTCGATTAAAGACGCAGAGATTAATGCATTAAAAAAATTAAAAAGAAAGTAGAGGCAGACGGAGGCAGTTAATTTGCTGGTTACTCGTTCGCCCAACACCAGGCCTATTCGTACGGTGGTGCCTGAGCAACGCGATCAGACCTAATCGATTAAAAAGAAATCAAAAGGTACATTTGTAATTGGCGCTGTGGACCTCAGAGCTTTCATCAGCGACACAGAAGGAGTTAGCGCAGAGCTTTGATCATAAGAAGCAGTCTAGATTAATGTAACCTCACCTCAGCCACGACAAGCATTATAGTGCCGCTAATGTAATCCACAGTGATGACACGGCCCAAAGCATTCTATAGTGGCATCCCCCCCTCCTCTCCTCTCCATGTCTAAGAGCTGCTTAATGCTACTCAACGTTCAGACTCTCTATCCAGTGCTCACTCACACCGCACTCACCTGGGGTGCCCGCGCCTATGCGTGTGTGTGTGGTGTCTATGAGTTTTTATTACTACTACACTTGTGGGGAGCAAATGTTTCCCAGTAGAATGTGAGACATTGACGTTGTGAGGAAAATTAAGAAAATTAGGTCCTAAAGGAAAACAAATTGTTAAAGCCGCCATTGGACTGATGAAGTGAACAGAGTTTCCGACAGCGTAATCACCATCATGGACAGCTATAGGATGCTAGCATGTATTTGAACAGTGAGTGTAAGTGTAAGAAGTAAGTTTAATAACCTTAGAAGGCCCGGTGTTGCTTTTTAGCAACATTAACCATTTAATTATTTAAAAAAAAAAAGTTATCATTATTTTTTTTGTTATTTTTTCACATACATATCATGGTTGAGGTTGATGCAAATTTCATTGAAAATGGTCATATTTGCATAACAATACCCCCCACAGAGGCGGAGCCTCTTCAATTAATCTCTGGACTTAGTGCAATTTTTGATGATTTTTAACCTTTGGCCTTTAGCCTTTAACCCTAATAAAAGTATGTAAAATGACTGCAATAAATATATTTGTGTGATTATTACAATCTAGAATCTGGAGTCTAGAACATGCACATTCATTATATTAAAGGATATCCCAAAACATTTTTAATTAATTATAATTAATTTATTAATTACTTAGCATAAATAAAATAAAATATATGTGTTTTTTTTAATGTTTTTTTTTTAAATAGATCATGGCAGTACAACATAGTAGTAAGGTTGAAAACCGTTTTTTTTTTTTTTTTTTTTTTCAAGTAGAAATATATCCGGGTCTTGGAGGGATAAAGAAGGTGTTCCTGGATAACTAAGCACACAGGCCCATAAAATCACAATCTCCTAGCATCAGAGAACCAATTCTCCCCCCACTCTCTCTATCTCTGTCTCATTTTCACTATCCTTCTCACAGTTTTCATACCATTTCAATGGGACATATGAGGTTTCCATCCGACAGAGCTGACGATAGTTAATATATTCTGGATGTCTGTGGTATAGCCAAGTCATTCATACATGTCTTATTCACCCCAGCCCAGTACAGTATACATCCTATAGCTAATAATCTAATCTAATATTAACTGCAGTATATACTGTACCTCATACGTCATTAACCCAGGTAGGTGATTCACTACTTAATCACCTACAGTAGTGCCTGTTACTACCGGTAGTGGGACCGGCTGCACTACCCATTGTGTTCTGTCTAGATTTCTAGTTTCTGAATAACATAATATTCAAAGATTTGCACCACGTTTTCACGATTTTTCAAAAATAGCAGAGATACAAGCTCATAGCGCGCACTCGGTGGCGCGCAATGAGCTTGTAGATCTGCTATTAATATGCTATTTTTCAATAAAACATAATGCTTAGAACACCAAAATGCGTTCAGTACACTAAGGTTAACCCTTGCTGTCTTTATGAGATTCTAGTTTCTGATGCTAGATTCTAGTTCCTCATGTTAGATTCTAGTTTCTGATGCTAGATTCTAGTTCCTCATGCTAGATTCTAGTTTCTGATGCTAGATTCTAGTTCCTCATGCTAGATTCTAGTCCCCACGGTAGATTCTAGTTCCTCTCAGTAGACTGTAGTTTCTGAAGTTAGATTCCAGTTTCTGACACTAGATTCTAGTTCCTGACAACTACATTCTACCCATTGTGTC
>CM076974.1:51697508-51755008 GCA_039105355.1 Benthosema pterotum
CCGCAGCCAATTTAGAACTGTCGCAGTCCAAGTTGTCTGAAAGCTTCTGAAAAACGATGGCGAAAAATAAATAAGAACAACAAAGGTAGCCTACACGTTGGTCTTCACCCCCTTTCCGTTATCTTTATACAGTTGTTTTCACGCTAAGCGAAAGATTGCAGACACCAGGGGCGGATCTAGGCATGGGCGTGGGCGAGGCAATGCCCCCCTAAATGCCCTGACTGCCCCACCAAACATGACGGAATGCAAGCAACCCACATTTCAAAGATATTTCAAATTAAAGTGCTTATATTTAAAATGATTATGAAACACTACTACTGCTACTAACTAACTACAGCTGTGTCACCACTAAACCAACAGCATTTCATCATTGAAAACAGAAAACTCTCTGAGTCAGACCTTTAGCTTTATGCATGCTGCGTGTCTGTTGCAACTTCAACAACAACTGATGTTATTATTGATGCTTATACTTGACTAATAAAAGTCCTGTAACTGAAAATGGTACCATTTTCTCCTCCCCCCCAATTGGGAAATGTTACATTTCTCTAGCAGACACTGCTAGAGTTCACAGGATATGATCCAGACAAGATACGACAAGCTATGTCTTTATTTTTTTTTTGTAAATGCCAAATAATGTTTAATCCCCGATTTTGTAACTCATTTTTTCACCCAGTGCCAATTCCTAATGTGATCCTGGGCTCTATACACCCTCCGCCAACCTGGGGAGGCAGCGGACTGGCCTCATGCTTCCTTCAATGCATGAGTCCAAGTTGCCTTCTTTTCACCTGACAGGGGGGAGTTTCCCTGGTTGGACGTCGTGTGTTCTCTCAGCTCTATGTTAACTCATTGACCGCGAGCGGATCTTCTTTGTTTCCTCTCCACTGCCGCGGCTCAAACCAGTTCGATCGGTAAAAAAAGCCCTTATTTTGAAGCTCAGATCTCCTAAACAGGATGTGCTGTTTCTGTTATGCTGTGTCTGTTGTCTTGCCTAATCGATCATCTGGCGATCTGCCCCAAAACATCCGGCTCACAAGTCAGGAAGAGCTGTGTAGCCCTGGCTGCTTAACCCATGCGCCAGCGACATTGAGGGGGCAAACCGGAGGAGAGCCGTTTTTAATGCATTGGATTGAATGAATGTCAATGGGACGGGGGAAAAAAAAGTTGTCCCCAATTCTGTCCCAAATGAAAGTCAGCAACGGGATGATCATCAGACGATGCGCACGGACTAATAGTTGGATTAAAGAATGAAATCTACATTTCCGCGTGATACGAGCCGTCCGCGTTTTCGGCGGTGGTATTCCACGTGGATATCCATGAGCAGCGCGTGGACGGCGCCAAGAGAATTAAGCTCTAGGTTAAGGTTAGGGTGAGGGTTAGGTTTAGACATAGTGAGAGAACACAGAGCTGAGGGAACATAGACACAGTCCCATGGAAGGAACACGTTATTCCAACCAGTTCCTGTCCCCTCCATCAGGCGCCCCGGCTGGCCAGGGGGAGGCAGTTTTGAGCCCAGGATTACTGTATGTTTTTTTGTGAGGGTATCTACCCTAGGAGACACGGGGAGAACATGCAAACTCCACACAGAAAGGCCCTTTCACCAACCCCACCTCGGGTATGGGCACTGATGACACGGAGGAGGAGACACGCCGCCAGCACCCACAGCAGCGTCCCTAGCGGGAATCGAACCCAGGACAAACCACTGTTCCACCGTGCCCCCCATCAATTCTGACATGCATACAGTAAGTCCAGGCTGGTCTTATCTTTCAATCAGAGTTCACCCAAAAAAGACAGGGGAGATTTGTTCCAATATGGCACAGGATAAAGATAATAACTTAAGCTTCTATCGAAGGGGAAATGTACAGTGTGTGCTCATTTATTGATGCTCTGCATGGCAGTACCTGTGATTCAAGCCCTCTTCTTTTTCCCTTTGAAGTTTTGGAAAAGTCCATAAAACTTAACGCCGTTACATAACGTGATTGCAAAGCCCACTTTCCATTTTCAAAAATTGATGGGTGTGAATGGAAAAGTCCAGTGTTTTTTTGTTTTTTTTTTGGAGGGGAGGATGTGAAGTGTCGGTGTGCGCGCGCGTGTGTGTGTGCACACACGCACACGCAGAGCATACACATCCTCGATGCAGTTTCTATTATTTCGGATGTCCCCGGGGAGAGATTAGTTCTCTCCGCAAATGCATGCACACCAGAAGTAGCACATGCACACTTTGTCTCGTGCGTGCACATTCATACACACATGCCTTTGTGCATGAGAACAAGAACCCCACAAAACTCGCCACAATATACAAAAATATAAAAGCGTGACAAGATGATACTTGAAGACGAGAGAGAGAGAGAGAGAGAGAGAGAGAGAGAGAGAGAGAGAGAGAGAGAGAGAGAGAGAGAGAGAATAAGGAAAGAGAGATACTAGTGAGAGAATAAAAAGACAGAGATCATGAGCGAAGAAATTGAGCGTGAAATACACAGTGGGTGAACATGTGTCATGACTCTGACAACAAGCTATTACTGCATTACTGGCCCTAAGGACAATGTCGTCTCGCAGACAACTACTCTACATCAACTACTATATATCTGCCACAACAAACAGCAGTTTGTGAGCAAAAAAAAAAGGTATACGGGAAAAAAATGTCAAACCTAGGCGTGGATGGAAGCAGTATGTATGTTAGATGTATAGTTTTAGTTGTAGTATTCCATAGTTGTAGTATATTTATATGTGTCTGTTTAGCTGCTTAGTTGTAGTATGTTTTAGTCTTAGCCGTATAGTTTACAGTAGTTGTAGCATATATGTACATGAAACCAAATGGACCCATGCGGGTCCATTTGGTTTCATGTTTACACTCTCAAGAGTTAAAATATTCATCATCTGTCTAACTCTACACAACTAGAAAATATAGAAGATTAATGGTCATTTTGACATATATTTGCCTGTTTTGTTTCCAAAATTGTGGACAAGAGCAAAATAAATCTTTCGTTTGGGGGTCTGTGGGGGCTAAAATGTCGTCAAATGGTGGTCTGTGGCTCAAATGCTGAATAAATAGTGGGCCCTGGTGTCAAAAAATGCTTGAAAACCAACCATGGGAGCGTCTTATAAGCAGGGTCGTCTTATATTCGGGACAAAACAGTATATAGCGCCTTCATCCAAGGTGATTTTACATAGATTGGTGCATAACATTCACACATTTACTCACTATCACTCACACATTCACTAGCCATGCAAGGCACCAACCTGCACATTGGGAGCAATTAGGACTTCATTGTCATGCTCAAGAACACTTAAGTCTGGGGGAGCCTGCGGGTGCCAACTGGGAAACTTGTGGTTCCCAATCCAGCCACTCTACCCCTGAGCCACCGATGCCCCCCTTAGCGAAAACAATTAGTTTTACTCCAAAATGGTAGGAAATAACTTAATTTCTCTGAAAGAACAGAGACAAACAAAAGATTTCTGCTGCGTTTTCACAACCCCCCCCCCCCCCCCCCTCTGCTCATAGTACGCCAGTGAAAAACCAGTGACTAGATCATAGCATTTTGGGGAGCGGCCTACTGAAAGCTAGTTAACGCCAATGGTTGACAACAGACAACCGCAAAGCGATCGCTTAACTTGCGCCTGCTCCACTCCGCACAAGTAATAAGAGCAAATACAAAAGGCTTTCTGAGACTCTGAGGTGGCGGCACACACACCCTTCTGAAAGTGGAGGCCTGTCCTGAACGCGTTTTGGTGTTTTATCTGTTGAAAAATAGCAGATCTACAAGCTCATATCGCGCCACCGAGTGGCGCGATATGAGCTTGTATCTCTGCTATTTTTGAAAAATCATGAAAATGTGGCAGAAATCTTAGAATATATTATTTCAGAATGAAACATTTTAGCTCAAATCTTTGCTTCTGGGGTGATGCCTACTTCTGGGGTGATGCCTAGAAGTTGTTTTTTTTTGTTTTGTTTTTTAGATGGGGGTCCGCAGCTAAACAGATAATTCTGGTGGTCCTGTGAAATATGTTGAGTATCACTGACACAGGAGCATGGATGGATTTTTCAGGAAAAAAACAAGAATCTAGCGTCAGAAACCAGAATTTGGCATCAGAAACAAGTGCCACAAACTAGAATCTGGCGCCATCTAGTGTCAGAAACTCCAATCGAGGGTCAGGACACAATGGGTTAAAACAAGTAGGCAATGGCCTACTTGTGCGCAACGTGCAAGTTTGCACTCTGAGCGGAGCGAGCGAATACCAATGACATTAGTTATGAAGGTCTCTTACTTACAGTACGTTGCCATTACGCCATCACCTAAACTGGCAATCGGAGTTCCCCAAGGGACGACCGACTGTGGACCGCCCACGCACTGATCGCTTGACTTGCACCCGCACCGTTCACACGAGTAACACAGATCCGCTTGGGGTCTTATAGCTCTAATGGTCCTCAGACCAAATGTTGAGTGGTGGCCTGCATTGCGTTACAAAACCAGGGGCTCCCCGGAATAAAATAATGATAACAACTAGAGTTCTCAAACTCTGCCCGAACCCGGCCGGGCCCGGCCTGACCCGACAATTTAGGGTCGGGTTCGGGCCTAAAATGTATGCAGATCAGTAGGGCTGGGTCAGGCCTAGGGCTCCATGAAAAAAGCAATATATATTAAATTATTTTATTATGATAAAAAATAACAATTCTGTTCTGTCTGTCTGTATATTTACCACTTATGAAGATGGTGCTGATTGGTAATTTCACTTTTACTCAGTGTAGAGTGCTCAAATTCTACCTAAACCCGACCAGGCCCGACCCGACATTGTAGGGCCGGGTCAGGCCTAAAAACTATGCTAATTGGTCGGGTCGGGCCGGGCTTTGGGCCTGATCAGTTAGGGGCCCAGTTAGGGCCGGGCCTCAATTTTCAGGCCCGTTGAGAACTCTAATAACAACACATACAAATCTAACATTATCAGAGATCTGAACGTCGCCTTTACCTAGTGACATCGATACTGAGGGAGCAGGTGTCACAGGAAACCACAACACCTCCATACTCCTCCTCCTCATCATCATCTCTCTGTTTTCTCGCTCCTCCTCTCTCCTCCAGTCTCTCCTTGTCCTCTTTCTCCATCTCCTCCTCTTCCTCCTCTCTCTCAGGGCGTCTCTTTGCCTGCGACAGTTCCAAGTCTTCTCCGGCGACCGTGAACTCCCCTCCGCAACGACAGCCGTACCGGTAGACGGACTCCTCCCCGTCCCAGACCATGTTCTCCAGGCGGACGCTGGAATCCACCGGCCCGCGTTGACGCAGCTCCCTGGCTCTTCTCAGCAGATCGTACCTCGCCCTGGCGCGCCGGTCGCTGAGGACTGTCCAAGCGGCGTGCGCTTCTACGAACCTCCGCGGACGACCGGAGGAGGACTCCGGGGAACCCGCGTCATCGACCCCGCGACGGTCCGGATGGTACAGCAAGGCGATTTGCCGATATTTGTGTTTCAGTTGGCGTAAGGAGTCGGACGGGCTGGACCCGAGGACGCCGTAGAGGTCGGTTTCCGAAGATGCACCCGACATGACCGTGAGGAGATGTCTGTTGAGGCGCTGTCGTTACTGAACATCAGGGTTTTCAGGCAGAGGACAAGATGGGCTGTAACTATGGAGATTTAAATTTCCATATTTACATGATTCAACTAGAATGTAATTCTGAAATTGCAAAGTGGGGTTGCCCCGATGATGTCATGGTGACATGGTGGATTATTAGTCAGTGATGATGTAATGTTGACATACATCAATCATTCGATTGGCTGAGCAAGGAAGCTATGTATGAAGATGATGTAAAACTTTCTTTTATACGTCACCGCCACATATCATCACCAGGTGAAAACGTTTACAGAATAAATGTTACAGAGAATAGAGATGTTACAGAGAAAAAAATGTTACTAAAGAACGCATCACATTAACAATAGTGGGGTTCCCCTTCAGGCAACCCCGCTAACTAATTATTTGGGAAAAACCAGCTCTCACAGAGCAAGGCAATGGGGTTATATATAAATTGTATCTATATTCATTGAGGGCCAGTGTGCGTGTCTGTGGCTCAGGAGGTATAGCAGGTCGTTCTATGACCCGTGGGTATGACCCGGTTCGATTCCCGGCTCCTCCTGTCTAGGTGTCGAAGTGTCCTTGGGCAAGACACTGAACCCCAAATTGCCTCCAATGAGTTGGTCAGTGTGAGCTGGCCACCATCGGTGTGTGAATGTGGGAAGTGAGGACGCTGGCGTCGACTGTTCGCCGCTTCACCTACCAATGTATGAAAGAATGGACCATTGTAAAGCGCTTTGAGCACTTGGAAAAGCGCTATGAAAATGCAATCCATTTAGCATCAGTAGTAAAATCACCAAAAATCTTGAAAAATGTAAAATTCATGGTGGGACCCCTATAAAGTTCGACATAGCCAATATGTGAAAAAAGAGACCTAATTCTCTCTCACTCTCTCTCTAGCTTTCACTTCCACAGCATCAGTGTCTGTCCAGTAGAAGCGTGACTGTGCGAATGTTGTTTACGGCTTGTAAAAAGTTCATGAATCAGGCTCACAGGGTTTTCCTCTCTTGGAGCAGCTGGTGCGTGTGGTCTCCTGTCGAGATCCTGTCAAACTCCAGGCTCTCTCTCTCTCTCTCTAGCTGGGCTTCGTGCCCAGAGAGAGACGGGACGTGTTTTCAACCAACTTCTTCTTATTGCGTCAAGGTCACATTGTAGAGGCTTCTCTTTATTTCTTCGTACAACTTTTTTATCCCACACTTTTTTTAACCCATTGTGTCCTGATCAGATTGTAGTTTCAAAAATATTTGCTTTCGAAATAATGTATTCAGAGAAGCTCATGTCTCGCCACTCGGTGGCGAGACATGAGCTTGTTGATCTGCTATTTTTTAATAGCTAAAACACCAAAACGCGTTTAGGACACAAAAGACATTTCTTGACATTTCTTTTTTTTTTTTTCTCCACCCGATGCCAATTGTCTATGCTGCTGTAATCCTGGGCTTCGAATTGAGTTCATGCTTTCTTCAACGCATGAGCGAGCAGGACGCTACTTATACTGAAGGAGGAGGGTTGAGTTTCTTTGGAAGGATGTAGCGTGCGCTAGGAATACGTTATTCCAACCAGGTCCTTTCCTTCATGAATAGAATAGAGAACAGGGGCGCGCTACAACTAACAACAATTGTCGCACCACTAAACCAACAGCATTTCATCATTGAAAAAAGAAAACTCTCTGAGTCAGACCTTTAGCGTTATGCTACGTGTCTGTTCCAAATTCAACAACTGATGTTTTTATTAATGCTTACTTGCCTAATACCTAAGTCGTGCGACTTCCCCGCCCGTGGCACGAAGCGACACAGGCAATGAAGTCACACCCATACCATTTTCACCTGCCTGAAAAAGGTTGAAAACCTCTGACTTATAGAGCCACGTCCCTCCTTCCCACTGACAGTATGACTATGTGCAATGACAATTATCACCCTCTGTTCCTGGCTTCACTCCCCGCCAACGCGGGGCCAATGGGCTGCACGCCATTTCTGGAAGGAACTTGGGCTCTTTCCCTATACTTTATTCACAGTTGTTTACCGATTTTTGAGTGGCTGAAAGGCGAAAAGAAAACATTCATAAGGCTCGGAGGGGGGGCAGCGTCTTAGCCAATCACATCAAGGCAAGGTCTCCAGCAGGTTCATAATGAGCCAATAGAGTGGAGGTGAGGTGGAGTTAGATTATGTTTTTAAACACCTCTGTTTACAAACACAGTGTTTGTACACGCTAAAGTTGCGTTCGTTACCTTTAACCCATTGTGTCCTATCTAGTTTCTGAATAACAATATTCAAAGATTTGCACCACGTTTTCACGATTTTTCAAAAATAGCAGAGATACAAGCTCATAGCGCGCCACTCGGTGGCGCGCTATGAGCTTGTAGATCTGCTATTTTTCAATAGTTAAAACATAATGCTTAGAACACCAAAACCCATTGTGTCCTGTCTAGATTTCTAGTTTCTTGAATAACATAATATTCAAAGATTTGCACCACGTTTTCACGATTTTTCAAAAATAGCAGAGATACAAGCTCATAGCGCGCCACTCGGTGGCGCGCTATGAGCTTGCAGATCTGCTATTTTTCAATAGTTAAAACACAGCAACACAACCATTGTGTCCTGTCTAGATTTCTAGTTTCTGAATAACATAATATTCAAAGATTTGCACCACGTTTTCACGATTTTTCAAAAATAGCAGAGATACAAGCTCATAGCGCGCCACCCAGTGGCGCGCTATGAGCTTGTAGATCTGCTATTTTTCAATAGTTAAAACACAGCAACACAACCATTGTGTCCTGTCTAGATTTCTAGTTTCTGAATAACATAATATTCAAAGATTTGCACCACGTTTTCACCATTTTTCAAAAATAGCAGAGATACAAGCTCATAGCGTGCCACTCGGTGGCGCGCTATGAGCTTGTAGATCTGCTATTTTTCAATAGTTAAAACACAGCAACACAACCATTGTGTCCTGTCTAGATTTCTAGTTTCTGAATAACATAATATTCAAAGATTTGCACCACGTTTTCACGATTTTTCAAAAATAGCAGAGATACAAGCTCATAGCGCGCCACTCGGTGGCGCGCTATGAGCTTGTAGATCTGCTATTTTTCAATAGTTAAAACACAGCAACACAACCATTGTGTCCTGTCTAGATTTCTAGTTTCTTGAATAACATAATATTCAAAGATTTGCACCACGTTTTCACGATTTTTCAAAAATAGCAGAGATACAAGCTCATAGCGCGCCACTCGGTGGCGCGCTATGAGCTTGTAGATCTGCTATTTTTCAATAGTTAAAACATAATGCTTAGAACCCCAAAACGCGTTCAGAACACTAAGGGTTAATGTGAAGCATAGATGAGCAAAGTCAGGGGTTTTCAACCTTTTTGACAGCAGGGACCACCATTTATTCAGCATTTGAGCCACGGAGGACCACCATTTGATGACATTTTAGCCCCAAAGACCTAAAACTAAAGACTTCCTTTGGTTTCGTTCACAATTCCAGGCTGGATTTTGCAAACAAAACAGTGTCAGACTTCTTAAGTGGTGCTAATTCAGATGAATATTTTAACTCTTGAGAGTGTGAAAATGAAACCAAATGGACCCGCAAGGGTCCATTTGGTTTCATTTTTCACACTCTCAAGAGTTACATCTGGTGAACCAACTTTCCATCATTTAGCCTGGGGCCTCTCAAGGACCACTGGTGGTCCCCCGGACCACCTGTTGAAAATCCCTGAGCTAAGTGACAGTGGCTAATGAATTAATTAGTGTTGTTTGCAGGCCACGCTATAAGTCATGTGGAGGTAAGACTATTTCTTACAGCAAATACACAAATACAAAGTTTTTTTTTGTTATGATATTGGTTTAATCTACGTTGCAACGCACCACAGCCCTGTTTAGTACAGTATTTATTCCAGTTTAATTGCTACATTAAGTTGTTTACTTATGCTCCGTTTTGTTCCAGCTTTTGCTTTTGGCAATGTGAAAGTATCTTTCTGACGCCAACAAAGTAAGTGCCTTCGAGTTGCGGAACGGCGAACGTGATGAAGAGAGAGACGGAGGCGTTAATTAAGAACGTTCGGGCAACCGTGGCTGCACTAAAAAAAAGTCTTGGAAGACAGTTTAATTACCAATTTATATTGAGGGCGAGGCCAGAGAACTTATTTCTTTTTTAGATTTTAGAAGCCTGTAGGCCTATTAAGGAGAGAATTACACCTACCTCCCTGAGAATGCTACGAGAAAGAGAAGTCAAGGGTATCAAATATCTCTGCAGAATAAAGTCGATCCGGCGAAATCTTCATTCGTCCCAGGAAGAGAGAGTGTGTGTGTGTGTGTGTGTGTGTGTGTGTGTGTGTGTGTGTGTGTGTGTGTGTGTGTGTGTGTGTGTGTGTGTGTGTGTGTGTGTACGCGCGCGCGAGAGTGCATGTGTGTACGTGTTTTATTAACCCATCCTGAACTGAAAAATAACTCAAAGATCTTCGCCACATTCTCACCATTTTTCAAAAATATCAGACCTACAAGCTCATAGCGCGCCACGGAGTGGCGCGCTATGAGCTTGTAGGTCTGATATTTTTCAATAACTAAAGTAATGCCATTAATGCTAAGTGACGCTAATAATGCTAAGTATTGCTAATGCTAAGTATTGTGAAAATGCTAATAATACTAAGTAATGCTGATAATGCTAAATACGTCTAAGTAATGCTAATGCCAAGTATTGTGAAAATGACAATAGTGCTAAGTAATGCTAATAATGCAAAGTAATGCTAATAATGGAAACTAATGCTAAGTAATGCTAATGCTAAGTATTGTTAATAATGCTAATAATACTAAGTGATGCTAATGCTGCCAGGTATTGAGGGAATGCTAATAATGCCAAGTAATGCTGATAATGCTAAGTAATGCTAATAAAGCTATGTAATGCTAATAATGCTAAGTAATGCTAATAATGCTATGTAATGCTAATAATGCTAAGTAATGCTAATAATGCTATGTAATGCTAATAATGCTATGTAATGCTAATAATGCTAAGTAATGCTAATAATGCTAAGTAATGCTAAGTAATGCTAATAATGCTAAGTAATGCTAATAATGCTATGTAATGCTAATAATGCTATGTAATGCTAATAATGCTATGTAATGCTAATAATGCTAAGTAATGCTAATAATGCTAAGTAATGCTAAGTAATGCTAATAATGCTAAGTAATGCTAATAATGCTATGTAATGCTAATAATGCTATGTAATGCTAATAATGCTAAGTAATGCTAATAATGCTAAGCAATGCTAATAATGCTAAGTAATGCTAAGACCACCAAAACACGCTCCCACCCAGTATAAGTTAAACCCTCCACCTCCTGGATGGTGAAATGTCATTAAAGGCCAGTAACGATTGACTAAACCCATTAAGAGGGTCTGGAATGCACAACCCAGAATGTAATAGAAAGTTCTGGAAGAACATAAGTCGGTTCTACACAATTAAATAAAGAGAATGCTGTTGTTTGGACAGCAGCCAATCTCACGTTGATAGAGCCGCCGACGGACAACTTTGGACGAGTTTGAACGAGGTTTATTTATTAATTATGAAACGATCTGGTTAGCTTGCGGCCGCTACTTTTACCACCTAATAATACTTCTACCATTAAGCTCACAACGTATCAATGTACTGTAGAGATATAGAAAAATCTTATGTAAAGTAGCAAAAAACTAGCTAAACCCCTTATCCCTAACCTTTGCCTTTTTTAACTGTGGTGGAAAACATTTTAATAGTCCAGCTAGCCAAACTACAGTGACACATTCTGAGCAACGTGCTGTAAGCTTGCAGATCGGCGATTTTCTACACAATTAATACACGATTATACACATTTTTTTTCTACGCGATAAAATTTATTCCAGTTTGGGGAGTCGGACCGAACCAGCCGTAACTAGCCGAAATTATTAGCGTGATGATGATTCACTGAGGTTAGTTTATCCCGGACAGACAGTTGCACACAAGACAGGCGGATAAATCAGACGGATGGATCATGGAAACTATGACATCCTGATTAATTAATTAAACCGTATCACCGTCCATCTCCGGACCACAGTGCCCTGACCAATAACATACACAATTAGAAATGGTGGTCCGTGGCCAAAATGCTGAAGTGAGCCCTGGGAATGAAAACGTTTGAAAAACCACTGCTATATATGGTCGCGTGACAGAGCGCTTACAGTACTGTATATAACTGCGTTGACACAGTGCGAGTTTCAGTTTGCACAAGTCAAATGGGAAAGAAATGCGATACAGGGCTAAGCTATTAAGTGATAATGCATATACTGCCCATTTCAATAACTGTGCGTCTGGCTTGCTGATAATAATATCTCACTCACTATGTTTCTGGCTTTACACACACCGCCCAGAGCTGGCCATGAGCTTTACCCAATTATTGGCTTAATCTGTTGGCTTCTCTTCGCATACGCTCTCGCGCGCACGCGCACGCACACACACACACACACACACACACAGCACACACACACACACACACACACACACACACGGGCTCACGCACGCATGACTATCGCTGCCAGAATTGTCTCCATTCCAACCTCGTCTGTGCTCATTTCAAAGCACTCGTTAGCGGAGGAGTAAGTAAATCTAATTGGTCCCCTATACACAGACGCACGCACGCACGCACGCACGCACGCACGCACGCACACACACACACACACACACACACACACACACACACACACACACACACACACACACACACACACACACACACACACACACACACACACACACACACACACACACACACACACATTTCTGTCACACAGGTGGTTCATATCGGTGCCTAATTGAGTAGTGGGAGGGGCTATGGTCATTAACAGAGACAGGCAGGTGGCATTAGAGGAGGTGATATCACAGAGGGGAGAGGTGGAGGACGAGTAGTGATGGGGAAAAAAGTATCTGGTATCTCTTATGGTAGAGAATTTCAATGGAAATCAACAGGCATTCATTGTTTTCGATGGCTCAGTGTGGCTATATCAGTTTTAAGAAACAAATAATTAGTAGAATCTCCAGGAGGGCCGTTATTATGCAAACCATCACGGCTGTTATGCAAAACTGTCGTGGCGGTTATACCGAGAAATGCATTCTCCACAGTTGTAAATCAGGGGTTTTCAACCTTTTTCATCCCAGGGACCACCATTTATTCAGGATTTGAGCCACGGACCACCATTTGAGGATATTTTAGCCCCACAGACCCCAAATCCTAAAGATTTATTTTGCTTTTGTCCACAATTCCAGGCTGGATTTGAGGAAACCAAACAAGCAAAACATACATTCCAAAATGGCTAATTCAGATGATGAATATTTTAACTCTTGAGAGTGTAAAAATGAAACCAAATGGACCCGCAAGGGTCCATTTGGTTTCATTTTTACGTTCTCAAGAGTTACATCTGGTTAACCAACTTAGCTGGGGACCACCTGGAACCCTCTCAGGGACCACTGGTGGTCCCCGGACCACCTGTTGAAAACCCCTGCTGTAAATCATGAATTAATATGAAAATATATTTTTCGGTAAACCGTTGCACCCCTAGTGCTGTCCAATTAAATTTGACCATATACCTCTAACCACACTCAGTCTTATCCGGCAACGTAAAATCGCCCCTAATCTCACATAAATTTTAACCGGGCACACAATCCCCCCTAATCTCATATCAGTTTTAACCGGCCAAGTAATCCCCATAAACCATTATAAGTTTTAACCTGCCACATAATCCCTCTAAACCCCCAGCATACATGCAGTAGGTTCGATAGAGATGAGATCGTCTGGATAAGTAACTACCGTAATTTCCGGACTATAAGCCGCTACTTTTTTCACGTGCTTTTGACCCTGCGGCTTATACAACGGTGCGGCCAATCTATGGATTTTCCAGGTTCCAGGTTGGGCTCCGCAGACTAAATGATAGAAAGTTGGTTAACCAGATGTAACTCTTTGAGAGCGTAAAAATGAAACCAAATGGACCCTTGCGGGTCCATTTGGTTTCATGTTTACACTCTCAAGAGTTATGATATTCACCACCTAAATTAGCACCACTTAATAAGTCATAAGTCATGTTCATTTTGGTCTAATTTTGATGTTTTGCCTCTTGTTTGCGAAAGTCCGTCCTGGAATTGTGAACAACACCAAAAGAAATCTTTAATTTTGGGGTCTGTGGGGCGAAGATGTTGTTAAATTGTGAAGAAGTTGAAAACCACTGCTCTAACATGAAGCCCCTGACTATAAGCCTGATGCAGTTTATATTCAGGTGCAGTTTATAATCCGGAAATTACAGTACTGTTGTCAATACCACAATACCAGGCTGGACTTCAGAAACAAAAACAGTCAAAACTACAGATCAAAATAACCATTAATCTTCTACCTTCTCTAGTTGTGTAGACTTGGACTAATTCATTTGATGAATATTTTAACTTTTGAAAAGTGTAAACATGAAACCAAATGGACCTGCAAGGGTCCATCTGGTTAACCAACGTTCCATAATTTAGCTGGGGACCAACTGGAACCCTCTCACTGGTTGAAAACCACTGGTTTTCAACCAGTGGTGGAAACCAAATGGACCCTTGCGGGTCCATTTGGTTTCATTTTTACACTCTCAAGAGTTAAAATATTCATCATCTGAATTAGCCATTTTGGAATGAATGTTTTGCTTGTTTTGTTTCCCAAATCCAGCCTGGAATTGTGGACAAAAGCAAAATAAATCTTTAGATTTGGGGGTCTGTGGGGCTAAAATATCCTCAAATGGTGGTCCGTGGCTCAAATCCTGAATAAACGGTGGTCCTTGGGATGAAAAAGGTTGAAAACCCCTTGCACTATTACATTTACCAGTGTTGGGGCTTCTTACGGCGTGGACACTTTGAAGGCTGTTGCACACTGGTACTTTTTTTCCCCCTGCAATTTTTGCAGAACAGAGAGTAGTAGGCGTTGTCAGCTGTCAGCCTGTCACCAACACCGCACTAGACAGCTGCAGAAAAGCAGATGAAATCAAATAACGGCCCCCAAAATAAATAAATAAATAAATAAATACAAAATACAACAAGAGTTGTGCCCCTATGGGGCACAGGTCTCCACCGTCCGGGCTCAGGTTTGAACGTGTGGACACTGCAAAGTAGTTTATTGTGAGTGTAATGAGACAATACTCATGACTATATATAAACGTATCTTAGTCACTACATAAATATGTTTTTAACATTAACTCCTCTTCAGGATTAAAAAAAATGGTAAGACTTGATGATAATATCCTTAAAAAAAAAAAAAGGTTAGAGTTCTCAAAGCAGGTATATCCTATGTAGAGATAAAACAATGATGTCTTTTCTGTATTTGAAATCTCTTTTCAGATGAGTTGGAAATAAAAAAAATATTCAAATTCTATGTAAGAGTTCAAGAAAAAAAAATGTCTGGGGTCAGGTTTGAACGAGTGCACATTTCAAAATAGTTTCCAACAAAATGAAAAAATAAAAAAAAAATAATAGAGTTGTCGATGCTGCTATTATTTGGCGAAAACAAAATAATTAAAATTCACGATTAAAGAAATAGCGATCATAGGCAGACAGTTTTTTGTTCATTCTCAACCGTCCTTCACTGTGGTGAGTGTAACGGCAGCCACAAGATTAAAGAAAAAATATCTCTTATGCAAAATCTCGTCATGTGATCTTAAAAAGTAAAAAGATTGGGTAAAAATATCTCATGCAAAATCTTAGTCGCCATTGAGCGAATGTTGCTGATCAGGTTCTTGCTGTATCCCCGGTGTCCACTGGTTGAATTTCCATTATTGAGGTCTTGATGCGAGTTTCGTTGTTGTATGTCTCTAGCTTGGTTCTGCTCTTAAAAATATGAGTGGTTAATAATGCTTTGCGGAACACTTCATTGGTTGCGGTCTCATTCGTGTCTCTCAGATCCCTCAGTGACTCTGTGTTGTGACCAGTGTTGGTCAATATTACTTAGGAAAGTAACTTTTTTACTTTACTCGTTACCCCTTAGACCATACCTGGGCATTATGCGGCCCGGGGGCCAAATGCGGCCCTTTGGCTGACTCTGACCGGCCCGGGACCACCAGTGCTCCTTGAGAGAGTTCCAGTTAAATATGGAGAGTTGGTTAACCAGATGTAACTCTTTGAGAATGTAAAAATGAAACCAAATGGACCCTTGCGGGTCCATTTGGTTTCATGTTTACACTCTCAAGAGTTAAAATATTCATCTGAATTACCTAAAATCTACACAATCGGATTATGTAAAGGAATGGTCACTTTTGATCTATGTTTGCCTGTTTTGTTTCCCAAATCAAGGCTGGTATTGTGAACAAAACCAAAAGAAGTCTTTAGTTTTGGCGTCTGTGGGGCTAAAATGTCATCAAATGGCCGTCCTCTGTGGCTCAAATACTGAATAAATTGAGGACCCCAGTATCAAAAACTTTGGTCTTACCCTTATACTTTCGTCTTGAAATTAAATTAATACTATGCAGACTTTAGTTCAGCCTTTAGTTTTGGCCCTCCACAATATTTTATGTATCTCATGTGGCCCCTTGGGAAAAATAATTGCCCACCCCTGCAGTATACTGTAATGTCATTACTTTACTTATTACTGGAATTGAAAAGCAATATGTTACTTATTACGTTATTACTTTCCCAAGTTCTCAACTCCCACCCAACTCCCAAAAATAGACGTACAATATAATCTGTTTAGCGAGCTCTTTTTAGAACTGAATCCAATTTATTGGAATAATAATAGTCTCCAATCTCACAAACTGCACCTGAAAACAAAGCCAACAAAATCCGACATTATAAATGTCTTTCTTAGATAAAAAAATAAAAATAAAAGCAGCAGAGAGAAGCAATGGGAACATTTTAACCTTGAATCACAAAACAGACCTGCAACTAACAAAACCAGATTTCGAAATTTGTCTCTTTGACTTTTTAAACTAAAAAAAAAAAAAGTAACTTGGCGTTACTTGCAAAGTAATGTATTACTTATTACCCATTTTGGCAGAGTAATCTCGTTACTTTACTTTTTGGAGCAAAAGTAATAATATTACAGTAATATGTAATCTAAAATTAGTTACTGCCCAACACTGGTTGTGACCCAGGAGGAACTCAGCGATATTATGGAAGCATGTTACCCAATGATTGTTGGTATAGTCAGCTATGTTGACAGATAGTAAAAGTCTATATTTGAAGTCGGGTTTTTCTTCCTCAAACTGATGAGTTATGCTTTCATTCTTCTTTCCTATATGAAGTGGTAAGGAGTCTTGAGAATCTCCCCTGGAGCTGACTTGACATCATCTCAAGGCTCACCCTAGCTCAGGGGTCCTCCTATCTCAGGCCCCCCTAGCTCACCTATGACGTCATCATGACGTCATAGGACAGACAGATCGACGGGCACAGACGGGCTACGTGCAGGGACAGAGGGCGTTTTATAGTCACCACCTACGGTGGAGACAACGAGGGCACATACGGGCTACGTGCACGGACAGAGGGCGTTTTATTTATATCACCACCTTCGGTGAGGACAATAAAACTAGAAATCACACCCGTGTGAAGTGAGCAGTGCTAATAATAAAAGCAGAAATCACACCCGTGTGAAGTGAGCAGTGCTAATATCATCTTACAGCATTGAGTAGGACATCATGTTTGTTTTAGCAACCCACAAACCCACTCAACAGGCAAAGTTTGGCTGTCATTTTCCTTTCACTCTGTCGTCTGCCATTATGAGAGCGAAAAGGCCCAACAAAATACTTCTGTGGGGACTAAATTAAACTGTACATTTTAGCTTATTTTTTACCCAATTTTCAAACGGATTGGTTTGTTGAAAACGTCCGAGACGTCCGCATAATATGAGCCGTTATATGATGTTTTTGAAAAAATAAATAAATAAAAAAAGCAAATAGCAAAAAGCATAGCCACGTTGATAATGTTCATAATAATGCAATCCGTTTGTAATTCCGTCAAGTTTTGAGCGAGTTATAGCTGTTTTTGTTTGGGCTGCCATAGAGCATAGTGTATTTAGTCCTCTCGCAAGATGGCCGGTGTGAACGTTGTCAGAGGCTTCGCCTCAAGGCGTCTGGCTTTCTTCTAGCTATCTATGCGGTCAACCTCCTCCAGGATAAAGACACAGTGTTGAAGACGTGTACTTGCATTTGGCTTGCATCTCCTCCAAAGCAGATGGCGTGTCCGACCACCACAGCAGCAGCCTTGTTCTCCCTGCTCTCCTTGCAGATGTACCGTCCAGTGAAACATTTCACACAGCGGCTCCACGATCAATGAGTGTAGCTTACACCCGTTTACGGATGAGTGCTTAAAGGTAGGGGAAGTGATTTCACTTTTGTCAGATATCACCCAAAAATATATTTTTTCTGTTAAAATGCTCTATTATAAGGTGTGGAAACCACATATGGAGTTTCCCCCTCCCCCACGTTAGCAGAGGAGCTAATAAAAGTTCCCCAGGTCACCACAATTCTCCTCCAATCAGGAGAGAGCAGCAAGTTCACATAGTGTAGCTACTTTTGGGGGCCCCTAGTGCACCAGGCTGGTACTACACCATGAATTTCAAATCACTTCCCCTACGGACTTTAAAGATGTTGCAAGTGGGCCATGGCCTACTTGTGTGTGCGCAAAGCGAGCTAATACTCATGGCATTACCCGCAAAGGGCTTTCACTTACGTCACCATTATGTCATCACCTAAACCGGCCAATCGGAGTACTTCGAGGGAACAACGACAACTGTGCACCGATTGCTTAACTTGTGTCTGTTCCGCAAGTGAAGAACTGATACACCTCTGGTGCCATCATTGCACACTATTTAAAATATACGTTCTGCTGTGTATTGGTAGTGAATGGCTGACTGGCTGCCTGTCAATCTGACACTCCAGGATCCACTTTAGTGTGGATACGCTGATGCTGCTTCAGGTGACTTAACTGCTTGAAACTCCTGCCACATGTTTTACAGGCGTAACGTCTTTCTCCCGTATGGACACGTAGGTGCTTGTCCAGGTTACCTGACTGATTGAAGCGCTTTTTACAGGTTTTACAGATGTAAGGTCTTTCTCCTGTATGGAGACGTAGGTGCCTGTCCAGGCCATTTGACTGACTGAAGGCCTTGTTACAATGTCTGCAACGGTAGGGCTTCTCTCCACTGTGGACACGCAGGTGTACTTTCAAATCGCTCAGAGCATTGAAGCTCTTGCCACAACATTCACAGTGGAACATTTTGTCACCCGTGTGAATTAGCCGGTGTCTACTCAAGTTGATAAAGCTCCTTCCACAATGTTCACAGACGTGGCGTTTCCTTCTCGTCCGAGTCGTTCGGTGACTCTTCACTTCTTCTCCTGGTTCAGTTACAGTAGTCTTGGTAAGCTGTTGATGACGCAACGATCTTGGTTGGTTCGTGTCTTCCTTTTCCCGGCCGCTTAGAGAGCCGTCGGTCGTCTGACAGGCGGCTGAGAGGATCTGGTCATTGCTCTGCATCGGGCAGTCCAGTTCATCTTGGTTCCTCTTTGCGTATCCATGACGGTTGACCTGAGACGTTAAGCCGCGCTGATGCTTGGTACAGCTAACCTGAGTCTGGAGAGACATCATACCTTTCAAGATTTTCCCTGAACGACTGCTATTACAAATAATGGGGTTGAATGAAGGTGTTTTTTTGTCTGTTTCCAAACACTAACGGCTTTCTGACGAATGTGTTTTTTTTCACATCATATCAGCTGAGTTCAGAGCTGGCTGACCTCAACCGCAAACTGTCACCATGCAATGACAAATAACAACACCACTTTGCGCAGGAGTTTGGCACACTCTTGGTACCTGCACAGGCAGAGGACACAAGTAATTTGGTTCGTCCGACCGAAAGTGGGTAGCTCTATGTGTGTGTTTATGGTGAGGTAATTAAATTAGGTTACAGATCATTTACATACTTGATTGTGTCCGGAAAAAGGCAATCCAAGGAGAGTCAAATCTAGTCCAGAATATCACCTGATTTCAACCAAGACAAATCCTGTCCACTAAAAACAAATTTCTCTGTATGAATCAGAGAGAGAGTCAGATTGCAGCCAGACTAGCTTAAATCAATCAAAACTAAACTGCAAACTTAAAACGTTGCCATGGCCTACTTGTGCATGAGCAGAGCGAGCTAATACTCATGACTTTAGCTATAAAGGTGTTTTACTTACATCACCATTATGTCATCACCTAAACCAGCCAATCGGAATTCCTATATACTGTGCACACACACACATACATATACATATATATATATATATATATATATATATATATATATATATATATATATATATATATATATATATATATATATATATATATATATATATATAGGGTAGGGCCCTCCTAGCTCAAAGCCCTCCTAGCTCAACTATGACGTCATCATGACGTGATAAGCATACGCCATTCCCTGAATGTCAGCCCTCAAAGCCTGTCCTAAATATGTTTTCTATTGAAAATTGATGGGGGTACTGTGTCCCACGGAAATGACGATGTCTCATTGGTCCTTGATGACGAGGACCAATCGGAATGCGACTTAAACGTGCGAGGGATGCTGGGAATTGTAGGACTCGGCACTCAAGGGGCCAATCGCGAGAGGGGCAAACTTACGTTGCTCCCCGACTCTAGATGGACGGCGACCAAAAGAATGTTGGAGTCTATTCATTTCCAATGGTAGAATGGACGTGAACACAACTTACGATCCATTCCTTAACTCAGGGCTTGACACTAACACTTGCCCGCTTGCCCGGGGCAAGTAAAAAAAATGGTGGGGCAAGTGAAGACTGCTACCTGGTTGCCCGAGCAAGTGTGCAACTTAGTGCACTAAAACACAACACAAGATAAATTTGTCTTGAAGGCAGTCATTGCACTCTGCCTCTGTGTCTTTCCCTGCTTTCTAGCTATCCACAATTCCAGGCTGGATTTGGGAAACAAAACAGGCAAATTAACATACACATCAAAATGACCTAATCTTCTACATTCTCTAGTTGTGTAGACCTGGGCTAATTAAGATGATGAATTTTAACTCTTGAGAGTGTAAAAATGAAACCAAATGGACCCGCAAGGGTCCATTTGGTTTCATTTTTACGTTCTCAAGAGTTACATCTGCAAAATTTACAATATATTTTTTTGGGGCAAGTGCCCATGAGCTGAGGGCAAGTAGAACCTGACTTGCACTTGCCCGATGGGCAAGTGCCTCCGAGACCTTAGTGTCAACCCCTGTTAACTCCATGGACACTGAACTAAATACTGGAACCAGTCATCAAAAGGCATATAATATTTACAACATATTCATAGTAAAATGGCTTCTATCTATCAAAACAAATCAGAAGAAATTTCACTTTGCTGTTCAACAAACTCTCGAGAGATTTGTTAGGAGTCAGAAGAGTGTCTTTTTAATCTGCAGTTTGGAATATTAGAGATAGGGAGGGGGCTCTGAAAGGAGAAAACCATGACTACAAGATTTTTCATAATGGGCGATTTTTGGCAGCTGCAGACTGCCTAATAAACAGGCACGGGGACTTTGGAGATGGAAGGGTTGCCGAGAGACCAGACAGCCAATCAGAACTCGAGGCGCTGCCGAGAGACCAGACAGCCAATCAGAACTCGAGGCGCTGCCGAGAGACCAGATAGATAGCCAATCAGAACTTGAGGCGTTGCCGAGAGACCAGATAGCCAATCAGAACTTGAGGCGCTGCCGAGAGACCAGATAGCCAATCAGAACTCGAGGCGCTGCCGAGAGACCAGATAGCCAATCAGAACTTGAGGCGCTGCCGAGAGACCAGATAGCCAATCAGAACTCGAGGCGCTGCCGAGAGACCAGATAGCCAATCAGAACTCGAGGCGCTGCCGAGAGACCAGATAGCCAATCAGAACTCGAGGCGCTGCCGAGAGACCAGATAGCCAATCAGATAGCCGGCAAAAAGGCTATAGGCTGCCGAAATAACACAGCATGCTGCCAATTAAATGTGGTGTGGTTGGTGTCCTGGTTAAGTGTCTCTCAAGTAAATAAAAAAAAAGAATAGTAATAATAATCTAATGTTGTAATAAAAGTGTATGCGCCGTGGAGTATGGGTGTGGGGTAATTCACCAAAGCGAGTTATTACTAAGACCTTTCCGGATATTTTCATTGCTGTCCTTAAAAAGCCCTCACAGGTGTGTGTGTGTGTGTGTGTGTGTGTGTGTGTGTGCGCGCGCGCGCGCGCGCGCGCGCGCGCGCAGGCGTTTATGCGTACAGGAGGCATGCCAAATGATAGTTGACTCTCCTTCAGTCGGATGAGGGAATGAGCCCCCCCCCCCCCCCCAACCCCCCATCTCCACTACAGCTGGTTGGCTGTGATAAGACAACACTACAGTACCACTACTATGACAGAGAGAGAGAGAGAGAGAGAGAGAGAGAGAGAGAGAGAGAGAGAGAGAGAGAGAGAGAGAATCAGGGGCAGATCTAGGCATGGGCATGGGGGGGGGGGGGGGTAGGGGGGCAATGCCCCCCTAAGTGCCCAGACTGCCACACCAAACCTGATGACATGCAAAACAACTCAAATTACAAAGATATTTCAAATTAAAGTACACATACCTAATGTGATTTGAAACACTACTACTACTGTTACCAACTAACTACAGCTGTGTCTTCACTAAACTAGCCTTGACACCCAGGCTTTCATTTTCGTTCGCGTTGCGCGAAAACGGAAAGCCTGGACTAACTTGTTACACATAGTAATAGCCTTGAGGGGGAGTCAACCTTCCGGGGTGGGCGTCGCTCTAAATGATGTGACGTAGAACAGCAGTGGACGGGCGCGGGAGGGGCCGGGGATGACGACACGTTGGTGAGATCAAATCAGATCAGGTCGACCTGCCGTGTGGATGCCACGGCACCCCGTCCCCCCCAAGGCCAAAATCATTGAGGGTTAGGCCAGGCTACCACTAAACCAACAGCATTTCATCATTGAAAACAGAAAACTAGGGGCACGGTGGCACAGTGGTTAGTGCTGTCGCCTCACAGCTAGAAGGTCCTGGGTTCGATTCCCGCTAGGGGCGCTGCTGTGGGTGCTGGCGGCGTGTCTGCTCCTCCGCGTCATCAGTGCCCATACCCGAGGCGGGGTTGGCGAAAGGGCCTTTCTGTGTGGAGTTTGCATGTTCTCCCCGTGTTCCCTAGGGTAGATACCCTCACAAAAACATGCAGTAATCCTGGACTCTAAACTGCCTCCCCCTGGCCAGCCGGGGCGCCTGATGGAGGGGACTGGAACTGGTTGGAATAACGTGTTCCTTCCACGCGCTACGTCCAACCAGGGAAACTCCCCCCTGTCAGGTGAAAAGAAGGCAGCTTGGACTCCTCATGCATTGAAGGAAGCATGAGGCCAGTCCGCTGCCTCCCCAGGTTGGTGGAGGGTGTGTAGAGCCCAGGATCACATTAGGAATTGGCACTGGGTGAGAAAATGGGTTGCAAAATCGTGGGATAAAAAAATATTAAAAAAAAAAAACAGAAAACTCACTGAGTCAGACCTTTAGCTTTATGCATGCTGCGTGTCTGTTGCAACTTCAACAACTTTACTTGACTAATAAAAGTCCTGTAACCGAAAATGGTATGGTTGCGATGAAGCTGCACCCATACCATTTTCTCCTGCCCCCCCCCCCCCCCCCCCCCCCACCACCAATTGGGAAATGTTACATCCGTCCCTGGAGAGGATTTGGCAAGAAATGTCAGGTTTTATAAGACTTGTGCAGTCGCGTGTCTCTCTCTCTCTATGTGTGTGTGTGGGTGTGTGTGTGTGTGTGTGAGAAATGTGTGTGTATCATATTGGGCCATTAGCCAAAGCCATTACCTGGACCCCATCTCCCATCTGTCAGTCTGTAACTTTTGAGCCAGCCTTATTATTACTCGTAGAAAGGAAAAAAAAAAAAAAAAACTCGACAAAAGCCTGTGTGAGACACACAGAGGAAGGACACAGAGGACACTCTGTGATAAGTCAACTCTGACAGTGTGTTTGGGTCCATTTGGACACACTCTGCCAGGGTGGAAAGTCATTATTGGAGTTATTGGGGGGATAACTTTCTTAGTGATATCCAAGTATATTATGTTTTCCATTGACGCGTGCTGAAACAAATCGATCGACTCATCGATTGAACGGATTGTTAAAAGGCTATCCATGGCTACATCTATTGCTATATGCATTGTCATAGTAGAAATAACAGTGATGGCAATTATTATTATTGTTATTACCCTTATATTTTTCCCCTTTTTTATGTCTTTTTTGTTTCTTTCATTAGTATATATGTAATAGGGTGGGCACAATATAAGCTACGGCTTCAGCCCAAACCCTTTTGGTCAGATTGCTAACAGTTTTCTGCCTTTTTGTGCCTTTTGTTTCCCCTATGTTGTTTATTTTTTGCTTCTTGACCAAATAAAATTAACTAACTAACTAACTAGCTATATATACCTGACTTTAATACATTACACCCCCCCCCCCCCCCCCAATAGCTAAAACAGGAATTAAAAACACCTTGATTATTTTATTTCAGAAAGGCTTTCACTCAATAGAGGCGGCACCTGCCGTTACAAGTTGATGCCATAACATATGGAATTTGGATTTTTTTTGCACATTTATATGTGCAAAAAAACAACAACAACTTCCTAATATTGAAGGTAATAGAGGCAACTTTAGTATGCAAAAACACTGTTTGTAAAGAGATTTGTTTAAACTCCAACTCACCTCCACTCTATTGGCTCATTATCAAACTGCTGGGAACTGCTGTGCTGTGATAGTAGTTAAAACTTGTAAAAATTGTAGTTAAAACGCTGTCTCACCTCCACATAACCCCCCCTCCCCTCACACATTAGCCACGCCTGCCCATGAGTCCGGCAAATGTTTTGTTTTCATGAATTGTTGACAAAAGCAAAGTTTTGGGCCGTCGGCAGGACGAAGCAAGTGCCGGTCTGCAGGGAAACAGCTGCAGCATCAACATAAAAGCAACATATTGCTACAAAAATGTAGCAATATACTGTATCTATCTTGATTTTTGGCCATAAAGTTGCCTCTAATCGCTTTAATATGAGCATAAAGCAACATTTTAAATCCACAACCTTTCAAAATCTCTGAAGATGTGATGTTTTTCTTTCCTCATTTGAAATATCATCAACATAACCTTTAAAAGCATCCCTGTCTAATAAGAAAAACATGCCTGTCCTGTATGAAATGAATAAAATGTCGCTGGTGTTTACGTTTTAGTTACAGAAGGCAAGTACCCATTTTGTAACCCATTTTCACGAGGGCAAATTCCTCTGTGATCCTGGGCTCTACACACCCTCCACCAACCTGGGGAGGCAGCGGACTGGCCTCATGCTTCCTTCAATGCATGAGGAGTCCAAGCTGCCTTCTTTTCACCTGACGGGGGAGTTTCCCTGGTTGGACGTAGCGCGTGGAATTAAGGAACACGTTATTCCAACCAGTTCCAGTCCCCTCCATCAGGCGCCCCGGCTGGCCAGGGGGAGGCAGTTTAGAGCCCAGGATTACTGCATGTTTCTGTGAGGGTATCTACCCTAGGGGACACGGTGGAGAACATGCAAACTTCACACAGAAAGGCCCTTTCACCAATCCCGCCTCGGGTATACTGTATATGGCCAGTGGGCACTGATGACGTGGAGGAGGAGACACACTGCCAGCACCCACAGTACAGTGTGAGCCCCCCCCCCCCCCCCCCACACACACACACACACACACACAAGGTGACTTTGAGGTCCATAGTGTTTGCCTTACGCTCACTGCCTTATGCTAACGGTTGGTTCTGATTATTCCTCAGTAATCCCAAGTTTTGGCAGAATACAGGGAAGGAAGATGAGGCTGAACTGATGTGTGCTACAAACTATCAGCCTCTTTGACAAACGGCCATGGCTGCATCGCAAATCATTGGTGTGCGTGTGTGTGTGTGTGTGTGCGCGTGTGCGCGTGTGCGCCGCCCGCCGCCCGCACACGCCCGCCGCTAAGCTCGCAGGCGTGACACATTATCTTTTGAAGGGAACATCTTGAAATCACTTGCAGTCGCATTTGGCTCCTCTAATAGGATATAATACAATATTCAGTGAGTTGAGGAGAGAACCATCCTTTGACGTGGCGGAGTGTGAGTGTCTGCTGGAGACAGACAACAGCCTCTGTGCTTTGAGGTGTGTGTGTGTGTGTTGGGGGGGGGGGGGGGGCATTGAGCGAAAGATATACAGTTTGAGGTTTTATTCTGTGTCACCAAAGAAAGCCGGAGAGGAGAGGAGAGGAGAGGAGAGGAGAGGAGAGGAGAGGAGAGGAGAGGAGAGGAGAGGAGAGGAGAGGAGAGAGGAGAGGAGAGGAGAGGACAGAGTGGAGTGAGGAGAGGAGAGATAGGAGTGAGGAGGAGGGAAGCCAGTAAAGCAGGGGTGCCCACACTTTTTTGACTGGGGAGCTACTTTCAAAAGGAGCGGCTCAACAAGATCTACGCATCTCAAAAAATGTGATTGTTCCATTACTGAAAATCCATTTCAAGGCCCCCTAGAAAGTTTGAGCTTTGAAATAGTGGTGATGGTGTTACTTACTGTTCCAGTGCTTTAGAATAATGCACTTATAATGAAAAACAGAGGGGGAGAATTGGAAGGTTTTCCTGTATATGCCATTACTGACAATTGAAAACAGTAGGCCTATTTGAGTTCTGAGTTGAACTTTCACATTTTTGTCCACAATTGCGAAAGAGAACTGGCAAAATGTTGGTCAAAATAACAATTATCCTTCATTTTATAATTGTGTGGACTCTTGAAAATTACGTAATTCAGATGTTTAAATACAACCCCAATTCCGTTGAAATTGGGACGTTGTGTAAAATGTAAATAAAAACAGAATGCATTGATTTGCAAATCGTTTTCAACCTCTATTCAGTTGAATACACCACAAAGACAATATATTTAATGTTCAAACTGATAAACTTTATTGTTTTTTGAAATTATACAATCTTTTGTAAATTGATCCCTGCAACACGTACCAAAAGAGTTGGGACGGGGGCAACAAAAGACTGGGAAAGGCCATGAATGCACAAATAACGCCTGTTTGGAACATTCCACAGGTAAACAGGTTAATCTTAAACAGTTTAATATCGTGATTGGGTATAACAGGACCATCCCAGTCGTTCACAATCAAAGATGGGACGAGGTTCACCACTTTGTGAACAATTCTGTGAGAAAATCATCCAACGGTTTAAAAACAATGTTTCTCAACATTCAATTGCAAGGAATTTGGTGATTTCATCATCTACAGTCCATAATATAATCAAAACGTTCAAAGAATCTGAAGAACTTGCTATACTAAAGCGACAAGGCTGAAAACCAACACAGAATACTTGTGACCTTTGATCCCTCAGGTGGCTCTGCATTAAAAACTGACGTCATTGTGTAAAGGATATTACTGTGAGGACTCAGGAACACTCAGAAAACCATTGACAGTTTACATAATTTGTCGCTACACCTGCGAGTGCAAGTTAAAACTCTACCATGCAAAGCAAAGCCATACTTCAGAAAGGTTGGTTTGAAAAACAACCAGAAAAACAACCAGAAATGCCTTCTCTGGGTACAATATCATTTGAAATGGTTAGACACAAAGTGGAAAAGTGTGCTGTGGTCTGATGAGTCCACATTTCTAATGATAGTGGACCCAGAGAAGGCATTTCTGGTTGTTTTTCTGGTTGTTTTTCAAACCAACCTTTCTGAAGTATGGCTTTGCTTTGCATGGTAGAGTTTTAACTTGCACTCGCAGGTGTAGCGACAAATTATATAAACTGACAATGGTTTTCTGAGTGTTCCTGAGTCCTCACAGTAATATCCTTTACACAATGACGTCAGTTTTTAATGCAGAGCCACCTGAGGGATCAAAGGTCACAAGTATTCTGTGTTGGTTTTCAGCCTTGTCGCTTTAGTATAGCAAGTTCTTCAGATTCTTTGAACGTTTTGATTATATTATGGACTGTAGATGATGAAATCACCAAATTCCTTGCAATTGAATGTTGAGAAACATTGTTTTTAAACCGTTGAATGATTTTCTCACAGAATTGTTCACAAAGTGGTGAACCTCGTCCCATCTTTGATTGTGAACGACTGGGATGGTCCTGTTATACCCAATCACCATATTAAACTGTTTAAGATTAACCTGTTTACCTGTGGAATGTTCCAAACAGGCGTTATTTGTGCATTCATGGCCTTTCCCAGTCTTTTGTTGCCCCCGTCCCAACTCTTTTGGTACATGTTGCAGGGATCAATTTACAAAAGACTGTATAATTTCAAAAAACAATTAAAGCTGCAAGCAGCGATTTACGGGCCCTCGATCGTGCAAGTTTCGGGAAAATATCGGCCAAACAGAAAAGGGGACGCGGCTAAGTCACAAGGAGCCAAAACATAGTTCAATGATACCACCCATATGTCTCTATGACATAGCATTGAGGAGTTATGGCAGGAAATAGTATTGACCAATCAGAAGAGGGGGCGGGGCTAAGTTACACCAATCAACGTCAGGGAAGCGTCAGGGACTCATTACCAGTCCAATGACGCCACCCATGTGTCTCTATGACATAGCATTGAGGAGTTATGGCAGGAAATAGTATTGACCAATCAGAGGAGGGGGCGGGGCTAAGTTACACCAATCAACGTCTGGGACGCGTCAGGGACTCATTACCGGGTCCCAGGATGCCAGCCATATGTCTCTATGACATAGTATTGAGGAGTTATGGCAGAAAATAGTATCGACCAATCAGGTCCAAGTACAGGGGCGGGGCCCCTCTTCTGATTGGTCGATACCAATCAGGACGTCATGGACTCAATACCGGGTCCCATGATGCCAGCCATATGTCTCTATGATATAGCATTGAGGAGTTATGGCAGAAAATAGTATCGACCAATCAGGTGCAAGTACCACTTCCTGTTTGGCGGCGAAGTTTGGTGCTCCGCCACGGTGGCGCCGTTTTACGAAAACTCACGATTAACACAACTTTTCATCGTCAACGTCTTCTCTGCTTGCCGAGCGATTTTTTTTTCCGAACGGACCCCCCCGCTCCGACGAGTTGGCCAAAATGCGACATGTGGAAATGGCCTAAATTGCACCAAAACACAGCCTTTATTTTGAAATAACCGACTTCCTGTTCGGTTTCAGACGCGGCACCAAGAGACTTTTTTTTAAGTTGCGACATGATACAGGTGCGTGCCGATTTTCGTTGATGTACGTCACACTGTATATTGGGGCTTGAGGCACGAAGTTTTCTAGGGGGCGCTGTTGCACACTTAGGCCACGCCCACTTTTAAGAATTTTACCATACGTAAATTTATGCCACTAGGAACGTGCGTGCCAACTTTCGCAACTTTTCGTGTACGTTATGCGGCCGAAAAACGCGATTTACTTCGGTTAAGAATAATAATAATTAAAGCTGCAAGCAGCGATTTACGGGCCCTCGATCGTGCAAGTTTCGGGCAAATATCGGCCAATCAGAAAAGAGGATGCGGCTAAGTCACAAGGAGCCAAAACACAGTCCAATGACACCACCATTATGTCTCTATGACATCGCATTGAGGAGTTATGGCAGGAAATAGTATCGACCAATCAGAAGAGGGGGCGGGGCTAAGTTACACCAATCAACGTCAGGGACGCGTCAGGGACTCATTACTAGTCCAATGATGTCACCCATATGTCTCTATGACATAGCATTGTGGAGTTATGGCAGGAAATAGTATCGACCAATCAGAGGAGGGGGCGGGGCTAGGTTACACCAATCACCGTCAGGGACGCGTCAAGGACTCCTTACCGAGTTCATTGCTATCACCCATATGTCTCTATGACATTGCATTGTGGAGTTATGGCAGGAAATAGTATCGACCAATCAGAGGGGGCGGGGCTAAGTTACACCAATCAACGTCTGGGACGCGTCAGGGACTCATTACCGGGTCCCATGATGCCAGCCATATGTCTCTATGACATAGCATTGAGGAGTTATGGCAGAAAATAGTATCGACCAATCAGGTGCAAGTACAGGGGGCGGGGCCCCTCTTCTGATTGGTCGATACCAATCAGGACGTCAGGGACTCATTACCGGGTCCCATGATGCCAGCCATATGTCTCTATGACATAGCATTGAGGAGTTATGGCAGAAAATAGTATCGACCAATCAGGTGCAAGTACAGGGGGCGGGGCCCCTCTTCTGATTGGTCGATACCAATACGAATGTCAGGGACTCATTACTGGGTCCCATGATGCCAGCCATATGTCTCTATGACATAGCATTGAGGAGTTATGGCAGAAAATAGTATCGACCAATCAGGTGCAAGTACAGGGGGCGGGGCCCCTCTTCTGATTGGTCGATACCAATCAGAACGTCAGGGACTCTTTACCGGGTCCCATGATGCCAGCCATATGTCTCTATGACATAGCATTGAGGAGTTATGACAGAAAATAGTATCGACCAATCAGGTGCAAGTACCACTTCCTGTTTGGCGGCGAAGTTTGGCGCTCCGCCACGGCGGCGCCGTTTTACGAAAACTCACGATTAGCACAACTTTTCATCGTCAACGTCTTTTCTGCTTGCCGAGCGATTTTTTTTCCGAACGGACCCCCCTGCTCCGACGAGTTAGTCAAAATGCGACATGTGGAAATCACCTAAATTGCACCAAAACGCGGCCTTTATTTTGAAATAACCGACTTCCTGTTCGGTTTCGGACGCGGCACCAAGAGACTTTTTTTTAAGTTGCGACATGATACAGGTGCGTGCCGATTTTCGTGGATGTACGTCAAACCGTATGGTGGGGCTTGAGGCACGAACTTTTCTAGGGGGCGCTGTTGCACAAGTAGGCCACGCCCACTTTTAACAATTTTGAAATACGAAATTTTTCGCCACTAGTAACGTGCGTGCCAATTTTCGCAACTTTTCGTGTACGTTATGCGGCCGAAAAACGCGATTTATTTCGGTTAAGAAAGAATAATAATAACCAGGACGGTTTCAATAGGGCTTCGCACATGCGTTGCAGTGCTCGGGCCCTAATAAGAAACATTGCGGAAACAATAGGGCTTCGCACTTGCTTTGCAGTGCTCGGGCCCTAATAAAGTTTATCAGTTTGAACATTAAATATATTGTCTTTGTGGTGTATTCAACTGAATAGAGGTTGAAAACGATTTGCAAATCAATGCATTCTGTTTTTATTTACATTTTACACAACGTCCCAATTTCAACGGAATTGGGGTTGTAATAATTTAACTTTTACAGATCTATAAGGGCCAAAGTGCTGGGAGGACTGTCATGTGATCTACCTGCATGGCCTGTGTGATCTACTGGTAGATCACCATCTACCTTTTGGGCACCCCTGCAGTAGAGCATAGAGGTGGATAGATCTGACATGACATGGTAAGGTCATGGCATTCAGACAGAGCCTGGGTTCAGCCCACAGGCCCCGCCCACTCTGCTGGGTTCTGTGGTCTGGTGTTGTGATAGAGAGTTTCGATTTATCTCGTCCGGAAAAACGGCTCGGCCAATGAGCTGGAGTTGGAGGCGGGTCTAAAAAAATAGCCAATCAACACCGAGGATCATCTAACTGCCACAACAGAACAGTTTCCCATAAAAAAAAAACAGCATTCAGTTTCATTGTAACTAAAGTTTCATTGTAACTAGAGTTTCATTGTAAATAGAGTTTCATTCTTTAATACTGCATTTAGGTATAAATAGTGAAAATGTCCGACGCTAACTGCACTGCTAGTCAGTTAACTGCTAGTTAACTGCTAGTTAACTGCTAGTTAACTGTTGTTGTCGACTGCAAACAACGTCTCCAGTGATTGGTTGAGGGAAAATCAAGGGCCCGCCTCCTTGTAAATCGGTTACAATGGGGCCAATGTCAGACTCTTGAGCCATAGCTCAGAGTCTGATAATCAGGTTATGGCAAGACATGGCAAGGTCCAATGAGCAGTGTATGACCAGTGTTGCAAACTTGGCACATTTGAAGCTATATTTAGCTATTTCCCAGACCCCCCTATAGCGCCAAAATTAGTGAAAAACTCCTGGCAGAAAATCGAGTGCTTTTTTTTGGCTCGAAATTGGTTGACAGGTGCCAGAGATAAAACCCTCGTTTTTCACCATTTTCCCTCCTTCCTTCCTAGAAAGGACCAACACAAATTGAGGACGAGACAACGGAAATTCTGCCTTGAGACCTGTCTTGAGAAGTACAACACTAGCATCTACAGTCTCGCCCCACGCTGTATAGCACAGAGCCAAATTCCATAGATAGTCTATGAGTCGAAACAAATGTCTGTTCATAGTATACTGAAATTGACAGTGATGGAGCGGCGCTGTCTCTACTGAACTTGAGACATGTGAAGCACCGACTGCTAGGGAGGCGCCAGCCATCTGAATCGCAAAGGATTGCAAACTTTGGTAGAGCCGACTTAGCCATGGCTGAGATACGATGCCAGTCATGCGACAGGGACAGAATAGTAAATTTTAGCCTGGTCTTCCATCTGCGCTGCAAAATGAAAGCCTGGTCATGACAGAGAGTCTATGAAAAGCCGGGACTTCCAGCGTGTACACTTCCCCTGGAAGTTGCCATTTTTCAGCCAATCGTGGAGCCGTGCTCCCGAAAATGTATACCCCACGGAAACATTTTATTTCTCCCTTTTTGCACTTTCAAAGTCATTTGAATTTCAAGGTTTAAAAACGTGGAATCTTGTGCACTCGTTCGTTGAAATGTTTTTTTGTTTTTTGTTTTTTCGAAGATGAGAGTGAACAAGTGAAGACACTAGTGAGGACTGAACAGGTTTGTTTCGCTGGGGACTGTAAATACAGCAACTTCCGCAAGTGGTCGCAGTCGCACGAAAAAAAAAAAAAGATTTTGCCCCTCCTGGATGAAAAGGCTTGAAGGGGAATTACACGTACCACAAACGTTCCTTTTTTTTGACCTTCCAGTATAGCTACTGAGTGAAACATTACTTTGTTCTGTAGCAGAGGTCTCATCTCATTCCCTGCCAGGGGCGGATGTAACATTTCCCAATGGGTGGCCGGCAGGAGAAAATGGTAGGGGGGCAACTTCATCGCCCGTGACGCTTCGCGCCACGGGCGATGAAGTCGCACCCATACCATTTTCAGTTACAGGACTTTTATTAGTCAAGTAAAGCATCAATAATAACATCAGTTGTTGTTGAAGTTGCATAAAGCTAAAGGTCTGACTCAGAGAGTTTTCTGTTTTCAATGATGAAATGCTGTTGGTTTAGTGGTGACACAGCTGTAGTGAGTTAGCAGCAGTAGTAGTGTTTCAAATCATTTTAAATATAAGCACTCAATGGGTTAATTTGAAATATCCTGGGTTGTTTTGCGTGCCATCATGTTTGGTAGGGCAGACTGGGCATTTAGGGGGGCATTGCCACCCCCCATACCCATGCCTAGATCGGCCCCTGTTCCCTGCCATCATCATCATCACCATCAACATCACTACAGTGAGTCTGTCTGGTGCCGTCTGCTTTGAGCTTTCTGCTCTCCGTCTCACGCTGCGGTTGTTGTTGTTGAAACGATACAGACACAACACTGCAGGGTCACGCTGGAAGGAATGGCACAAAGTGGAACGCATTCCCTTTGTGTTAAGCCGAGGGATCCGGCAGGGTGGGTCTGTTCTGCCTGTCTGCACGCACACACGCAGCTGAATGTCCCCTCGAAGCGTCAGGAGGACTGTGCGCTTGCCGTTGTTACCGTCCGAGGGGAAAACTTGTAAGTCCAATATACCAGAGGTTTTCAACCTTTTTGACACCAGGGCCCCACTATTTATTCAGCATTTGAGCCACGGACCACCATTTGATTAGATTTTCACCCCAAAGACCTACAATGAAAGAATTATTTTAATTTTGTCCACAATTCCAGGCTGTATTTTGCCAACAAAACAGTGTAAACTTCTTAATTAAGTGGTGCTAATTCAGATTATGAATATTTTAACTCTTGAGAGTGTAAAAATGAAACCAAATGGACCCGCAAGGGTCCATTTGGTTTCATTTTTGCATTCTCGAGAGTTACATCTGGTTAACCAACTTTCCATCATTTAGCCTGGGGACCACCTGGAACCCTCACAAGGACCACTGGTGGACCCCGGACCACCTGTTGAAAACCCCTGCAATATAGAATAACTCCAATATCTAGTGTTTTTTATTTAAGATATATAATAGTTTAACTAATATAGGCAACTTTTTAACCAAATATAAAAATGGATATATGCCTATATTTTTTGTTGCATTTTTCCCCTCTATGTTGCTTCTACTTTGATGCTGCAGCTGTTTCCCTGCAGACGGGCACCTGCTTCGTCCTGCCGACGGTCCAGAACTTTATTTGTCGTCAACTAATAATGAACACAAAACATTCGTGAGGCCCAGGAGAGGCAGTGCTAATTTGTGAGGGGGGGGGGGGGGGGGGGGGGGGGGGGGGGGGGGGGTGCTGTGTTTGTGTGAGGCAGCGTTTTAGCCAATAACGGCATAGCAGACCCCAGCAGATTCGTAATGATAGACAATGGAGTGGAGGTGAGTTGGACTTAGATTCTGTTTTTTAAATGAATCTGTTTACAAACACAGCGGTTTGTACACACTGCTAAAGTTGCCCTTGCTGCCTTTAAAATAGCCATCAGTGAGCTTGATAGCTTCACTAATGTCTGTGCACTTGCATGACGATGTAGGGCATTTGCAAAGTATGAATGGAAACTAGTACAAAAAGTTGAAACACTGTATATACGATGCGATGAAGCTGGACTTTTACTACGCAACTAAGCATCATCATGTCCAAACAACGGTTGAAGGTGGTTATAAGCAGGCCTGGGTGTAACATTTCGCCCCCATACCATTTTCAGTTACAGGACTTATACAGTATTAGCCAGGTAGGTTAAGTATTAATGATAACATCAGTTGTTGTTGAAGTTGAAACAGACTCAGATAGTTTTCTGTTTTCTAATGATGAAATGCTGTTGGTTTAGTGGTGACACAGCTGTAGTTAGTTCGTAGCAGTAGTAGTGTTTCACATCATGTCCATGCCCATGTCCATGCCTAGATCCGCCCCCGAGGACGAGGCGATAGCAGGGTGTAAACAACAAGCAGCGCACCAGGCGCTGCCATCCATCTGCTACCAGACGCTAGATGACAGCTTTTTGCACAAATAAGACCCGGGGACTTATCTTTTCTTCTTCTCGTTTTCTAAGATGAACCTTCATTGATCCCCAGAGGGAAATTCAGGTGAAAAAACAAGCAGACATCAGTAAGGATAAAAACCCTTGGTATAAAATATGTTAAAAAGGGACGTGGCGTTTGCTCAGAGGTGGGTTATAAAAGTCACTGTTTTGCCAAGTGCAAATATACAACTCAGGTCTTTGTCCTTTGAGATTTCCCTCTAACGACGAGTCACGACGCATAATGTCCCAGAGCCATTTTAGAGGAAGAGTCGCAACACACATTGTAAAACACACATGCCCCACGTGGTTCATGGATTTGAAATGCATTGTTTCCAACGAGAGAGTCGCAAATAGGAGCTATTGTAGGTACATAATGCAAAATGCGGACTGTTTTAAAGTATTGTTCAGTGACAACTAAAGTCTCTGCAATGTTTATGTTGTACTATCATTGAAGCACAACCTAAAATAAAGAGTCCAAAGCATTTCTGCCGACTCCTCTACTTCCCAGCCTCTGCCGCGAGGATGTCAGTTCTTTAGCAGTTTGTGACTGAGGTGCTATTGGAGAAACTAGTATTCTGCTTGTTCACTGCGTCAATATAATTACATATCGTTTGCTAATTATGAGTATATGACAATAACCGGCGACCTGTCTTCTTTAATTTGCCTGCATCACTAATTTGTTTACGAGGTCACAGCCATTATTAAACAATGTTTTTGTGACTTGTCAGCTGGTTCCAGTTAAATCCCATTCATTTCATCAACTGCTGGTTAGAAAGCTTCAACGTAGGGCTCACCATGTAATGCGTGAGTGACCGTCGCGAGGCCGGTTAGACCTTACCATGGGAGTGAGTGGGAGTGTCAGAACTCTAGTCTCTAGATGGCACTGATATGTCCCTAAGTAAAGACCGCGTCGTAAACCTTTTGTTTCCGAGTTCATACCAACTGGAAGGCATCGAGTGACTTGCAAAGTCAAGAGTCGTTAGCGTTAATGTCCAAGTCGAGCCCACGGCGTCTTTTAAGTCATTGAGCTAATGCCGTTAATGTTGAGTCTCAAGTTCAACTCTTAAGTCCACACTTCCGTTGCCTGATGCTCAGATACAATTCAATTCATTGTAGTAATGTACAGAACATCAAGCAAAGGGAATGCAATTATACAATGGTGCGTTAAACAAAAGAAGTAACAGATGCCACACAGTGCAAACGAAAAAAACAAAGAAACTACAAAAACAAAAACAAAAGGTACTCCATCAAAGACTGCATCAAACAGAGATGTTTTTAGTTGTGTTCCATCCCATTCAGGGAAGAAACACCACTCTGGGATTCTTTATAACAGTGGTTTTCAACCTTTTTGGTGCCAGGGACCACCATTTCTTCAGCATTTGAGCCATGGACCACCATTCGATTACATGCTCACACCAAAGAACTAAAATTAAAGAATTCTTTTGTTTTTTGTCCACAATTCCAGGCTGTATTTTGCCAACAAAACAGTGTAAACTTCTTACTTAAGTGGTGCAAATTCAGATGATGAATATTTTAACTCTTGAGAGTGTGAAAATGAAACCAAATGGACCCGCAAGGGTCCATTTGGTTTCATTTTTACATTCTCAGGAGTTACATCTGGCCATCATTTAGCCTGGGGAACACCTGGAACCTTCTCAGGGGCCACTGGTGGTCCCCGGACCACCTGTTGAAAACCCCTGCTTTATAACAACATTTTTTGAAAATAATTGAATAAATATCTTTTTAAAAAAACTTGACAGTATTTGGAAGGCATTTTTAGTTTGTTGTTCCATCGAAACCTTTGTACAGTGGTTTTCAACCTGTGGTCCTAGAGAGAGGGTTCCAGGTGGTCCCCAGGTAAATTATGGAAAGTTGGTTAAACAGATCTAACTCTTGAGAGTGTAAACATGAAACCAAATGGAACCGCAAGGGTCCATTTGGTTTCATGTTTACGCTCTCAAGAGTTAAAATATTTATGGTCTGAATTAAGAAGTCTACACCGTTTTGTTTGCAAAAAAAAAAAAAAAAAAAAAAAAAAAAAAACAGCCTGTAATTGTGGACAAAATCAAAAGAAATATTTCGTCTTTTGGGTGAACATGTCAACAAATGGTGGTCCGTGGCTCAAATGCTAAATGAATGGTGGTCCCTGGTATCAAAATGGTTGAAAATCACTGCCTTAGTATGTGCAAACACAGGTGCAACAATGTCCATGCAGTCTGACCAGGGCCGTATCTATGAAACAAATGGACCCTTGTGGGTCCATTTGGTTTCATTTTTATGCTCTCAAGAGTAACTTAAAATATTCATCATGTGAATTAACCCGAGTCTACACAACTAGAGAATGTAGAAGATTAATGGTCATTTTGATCTGTATGTTTGACTGTTTTTTTCCCCCCAAATCCAGCCTGGAATTGTGGACAAAAGCAAAATAATTCTTTAGTTTTGGGGATCTGTGTGCCTAAAAATGTCCATGGCTCAAATGCAGAATAAATAGTGGGCTCTGGTGTCAAACAGGTTGAAAACCAATGCTTCATATGAAAAACTTTGGAGGCGCCCACCCTGCCATTCTTCCAGCCCACCCTAGTAGGGCTGGCTAAATCCGGCCTTAAGCCTGATGGTTGTCAGACAAACGTTAGACATCAAAGTGATAATTAATGGCTCTGCGGTCATTGTAGAGAAATCAAATCCAGACAGGGTGATTAGGCTAATCACCCCCAAGGGATTTCATTTCTTGATAATGACTCCGGAGCCATCAATTAACCACACGTATTACAAGGCTACTTCATAAATAAATGAATGACTTGACACCAAACATAACAGCCCAAACGGTAGTAGTGCTGCTGCTGCACAGCATGCCGCTAGAAAAAGTGCCCTTCTGGGCACAGGGTCATCATTTGATGCCCGGCTGCGCCTCAGCCAGTTGTTATAGGAAACAAATCACTGGTTTGTTGCGTGTTATCCCTTACATCAGTGGTTTTCAACCAGTGGTCCGGGGACCACCAGTGGTCCTTGAGAGGGTTTCAGGAGGTCCCCAGCTAAGTTGGTTAATCAGATGAAAAGTGGGTCAACCAGATGTAACTCTTGAGTGTAAAAATGAAACCAAAATATTCATCATCTGAATTAGCCCAAGTTTACACAACTAGAAGATCAATGGTCATTTTTGATCTGCATCTTTGCTCGTTTTGTTTCCCAAATCCAGCCTGGAATTGTGGACAAAAGCAAATCTTTAAAAATCTTTAGTTTTGGGGTCTGTGGGGGCTAAAATGTCCTCAAATGCTGGTCCGTGGCTCAAATGTTGCATACATAGTGGGCCCTGGTGTCAAAAATGTTGAAAACCCCTGCCTTATAATGCAACGGTGAATTCAGTGACTGACCCATCGGAATCAAGCATTCAACCAGGCCGCCTAATAAAAGTCAGTAACAAAAAGGGACAGGTTCTCGGCCATTATTATACAATAAATATTTCAATTTACTAGGCTAAAATGTTGCCTCCATTACCTACCTAAGTAGGCAGGGGGGTAGCTAGCAATTCTGGCCCCCTGCAAAGCTTTTCCACATGCCCCCCCCCTTTCCCAGCGGCGCTGGGGGGGAGGTGATTTTTGAAAAAGAGCAGTTAAAGGTAGGGTAAGTGATTTGAAATTCATGGTGTGGGCCACCCTAAAATTGTCTAATTTTTCCCCACCTATCGACGCCACGGTAAGTAGGAAATGTTGGCACTTTTTCACCAGCGTTCTGTTGGGGCTTTATTTGTCATCAGAGCATTATGAGGACATGATGCAGCTCAGCCCTGGCTGGGGGGGGGGGGGGGTGGGGGGGGGGGGGGGGGGGGGGGGGGGGGGGGGTAGGTGGTGGGGGGGGGGGGGGGGTAGGTGGTGACAGAGGCTGTGTCCCAAGCCAAAGGGTTTCTGTTCCAGCTGCTTGGAGGTGCTGACAGAGAGAGAGAGAGACGGTCTGGATCAACGGATCAACACGCCTCACTTCTCCTGCAGTTAATGGGAAAAGTGCACGTGTGTGTGCGCGCCTGCCTGCGTGGTGTCTCTACTGTGTGTGTGTGTGTGTGTGTGTGTGTGTGTGTGTGTGTGTGTGTGTGTGTGTGTGTCAGATGCATGATGAGCCGAGATGAGGCATGGGGGCTCATCCGAGAGAGAGAGAGAGAGAGAGAGAGAGAGAGAGAGAGAGACAGAGAGAGAGAGAGGAGAGAGAGAGAGAGAGAGAGAGGAGAGAGAGAGAGAGAGAGAGAGAGAGAGGAGAGAGAGAGAGAGAGAGAGAGAGAGAGAGAGAGAGAGAGAGAGAGAGAGAGAGAGAGAGAGAGAGAGACCCTCCCTCGCTCAACTAAATATTACATCACTCTGGCTCTGGCAGCTATACTTGAAGCTTTCACCATGTAAGCAACAGAGAACTTAAAGTTCTCAGTCCTGGGGAGAGTGATTTCAGTCCTACATTCTAGTTTCTGACACTAGAATCTAGTTTTGGACACCACATTCTAGTTTTTGACACTAGAATCTAGTTTTTGACACTAAATTCTAATTTCTGGCGCTATCTAGTTTTTGACACTCAATTCCAAATTCTGACACTAGATTCTATTTTATTGACACCCAATTCTAATTTCTGACATACTCAATTCTAATTTCTGACACTAGATTCTAGTTTCTGACACTACATTCTAGTTTCTGACACTAAAATCTAGTTTGACACGCAATTCTAATTTCTGACACTAGATTCTAGTTTTTGACACTCAATTCTAATTTCTAACACACTGTGAACTTTTAGATCAGTGAAAATGTTCAATCATTCATCACATTCTACCGATACATAATGACTTTGTTGCCAGTACTTTTTTGTCAAGTACATTTTGAACTAAACTTTTACTTGTATTTCTATTTAAGTGAAACGTTAACATCTTAGTACCTTTCCCAGCACTGCGAGAGGGGGGGGGGGGGGGGGGTTGGGGGGGGGGGGGGGGGGGGGGGGGGGGGGGGGGGGGGGGGGGGGGTTGGGGGGGGGGCAGCTGAAACATCCTAAGTGGGTCGGCGTGTTCGGAAAACGATCAGCGTTGTGTGAAGGTGAACAAGAGAACATTAAATAAGTAAAAAGACGTAGCGAGGAGCCGAGGTCCTCCGTAAAAGATCACTGTCAGTTCCTGAACTTGAAATTCTTTTGATTTTGTCAAGGAGCTTCGTCTCGCCTATTAAAAAAAAAAGAAAAAAAAAAAAAAGATTAAACCGACACACACCGTATGTGGTGTGTGTGTGTGTGTGTGTGTGTGGTGTGCGTGTGTCTGTGCGTGCGTGCGTGTGTGCGTGTGTGTGTGTGTGCGCGTAAGGTATTTGCTCATGCAGTATGCATGCGCGTGCAACGGAGTGTAGTGTGCTTGTGCGTGTGTGCACGTGCATATATTACTATAACCTACTTTGATGACCAAATGTTCACACGGCAGATTATTATGAGAAATAGGCCGAGTGAGCATACTGTAGCATCTTCTTTCTTCTTTATATCATTTCTGTTCTGTTTGGGTTTTCATATATTTTAAAAGGATGCCTGGATAGAAAAGACAAATATGGCTTAAAACATTATACTGGTCCCCATAACTAAAAGCAAAACAAAACGCACAACAGCTTAAATATCTTCTTTCACAAATAGAGATTATTTCTCTCAATAGTGACTGCTCCTGTCGCATGTTGATGATGTCATACAGTATGTCTATGTGTGATCCGGCTCCACGGAATGTATGGAATGCATATGCTAATGAGAAACAATTTCATACTTTCTAAAGTTAATATGAGCATTTTGCCATGGAGCCTATCGCCACAGGTAGGCGGGGCATATGAAAGTTGAAATGCGGACAAGGATTTTTGATTGGTCAGAACACTAATTCACGTTCGTTTGACCATCCAATCAGAAAAGGCGTGGCGTAGCCACACCCAGGTGAGCTCAGGGAAATGCAAGTCAAGCAGTGCTCTGGTCAGACTGGTTTGCCAAGTGATATTTCCAACATTTTCCGGAAGGCAGCGAATCATTGTTTTTCAGTTTCCAAACTAACTTTTTAGGGATCTGAACCACTTCAATTGGTTTAACCCTTTGGGGACTGAACACGTTTTGGTGTTTTAGCTGTTGAAAAATAGCAGATCTACAAGCTCATATCGCGCCACCGAGTGGCGCGATATGAGCTTGTAGTTCTGCTATTTTTGAAAAAAAAATGTGAAAATGTGGTGTAAATCTTTGAATGCATTATTTCGGAAGCAAACATGTTTAACTCAAATCTTTGCTTCTGGGAGATCCCCTAGAACAACAGGTTTTTAGATGAGGTTTTGCAGCTATGAAATATGTTAAGCATCACTGACACAGAGATTTTTCCAGAAAAAAACTAGAACCTCACGCCAGGGACTAGAATTTAGTGTCACAAACTAGAATGGACTAGAATCTAGTGTCGGGAACTAGAATCTAGTGTCAGAAACTGGAATCTAACTTCAGAAACTACAATCTACTGAGAAGAACTAGAATCTACCGTGGGGGACTAGAATCTAGCATGAGGAACTAGAATCTAGCGTCGGAAACTAGAATCTAGCGCTGTGAACTAGAATCCAGCATCAGAAACTAGAATCTGATCAGGACACAATGTAAGGGAAAGACCTGACCTAATAACTGACCGAGGCGCAGCCGAGGTCAGTTAGTTAGGAAACAAATCACCGGTTTGAAGGGTGTTATCCTGCTTATTCATGGCTTACGTCAGTGGTTTTCAACCAGTGGTCCGAGGACCACCAGTGGTCCTTGAGAGGGTGACGGCAACGGCATGTAAACAACCAAATACGTAGCTAACCAAATGGACCCACTAACGGCATGTAAACAACCAAATACGTAGCTAACCAAATGGACCCACTAACGGCATGTAAACAACCAAATACGTAGCTAACCAAATGGACCCGCTAACGGCGTGCTGGAACTAAATGCGGAAGCGCAGCGCGGATTGATATGAACACAGCTGTTTGCACTTTGGGGACCTTGATTATGCAGCGGTCCAATTAGAGCGGAGTGGTGAATTATATAGTGCAATATGTCACCGCTCACATGACCAGAACGCTGGCTTCTGATTGGAGCATTCATTCAAGCCGTATAATAAGGGTTAAATATCAGACGGAGGGGAGAATGAACGGAAGGGCCAGTGGTAAAAGGAGCTAATTAACATGTTTCAGTGCTTCAGGCTCATGGTTAATAAGGGGACATTTTAAAAAAGATGACATTCATAAAACCACTGTGTTCATATGTTGATGTTCTCACAAGGATATTAATCTGAACCTGTGTGTTATTAGTTGTATCTCTGGGGACCATGAGTCCTGATTGAATCTAAAAAGCATTTCCCCTCCTTTGATAGAAATGAGAGAAACGTTGCCGATGAAAAGGGATTCGAGGTCGGCAAAGAACAAAGTCCACTATTTTTTTCAGTTTCTACCCAAAGATCACTATCACAAAAGGATGTTCTCTAACACTCTCTCTCTCACACACACACCACACACACCACACACACACACACACACACACACACACACACACAACACACACACACACACACACACACACACACACCACACACACACTCACTCATATTGGCATCGAGAGAGCTCACGGAATACAATATATGTACAGGGAATTCAAACACTTATTTCAAAGTCAATGTAAACTAGGGCAGTGGTTCTTAAAACCCTAGCGTGCCAATGCACCTTAGGTGCCTGATACTGCAGTCGCAAGGGTCCATTTGGTTTCATTTTTACACTCTCAAGAGTTACATCTGGTTAACCAACTTTCCATCATTTAGCCTGGGGACCACCTGGAACCCTCTCAAGGACCACTGGTGGTTCCCAGACCACCTGTTGAAACACCCCTGCTCTATGACATCAACTAATACAGTCGACTATAAAAGTTTAACTTCAAAAAATCCAAACTATCCCTTCAACCCGTACCAAGCCCACTTGCTTCAAGTGATTCACAGGTGCCTTGTATGAAAACGTTGGTTATTCGAAACCCTCCACCGCTAGGAGGAGGGTACGAATCAGGGCCTATCTGTCAATGGATGATGCTAAAACCCTGATCCACGCCTTTGTATTTTCCCGGCTTATCTACTGCAATGCACTCTTCTCTGGCCTCCCCAAGAAAACAACTGACAGATTACAACTAGCCAAAACGCGGCAGCCAGAGTTTTAACTTAAACTAAAGATGAGAAGAACATTACTCGTGTCTAGCCTCACTACATTGGCTACCGGTTGTGTTTAGAATTGATTTTAAAATTATTTTACTTGTCTATAAAGCGCTTAATGGTCTTGCACCTTCCTACCTACATGACTGCCTGCCTAAGTATTCCAGGCCGTCCCCTCAGGTCTTCCACTGCTGGCCTGCTTGCGGTGCCCAAAATGGCAACTAAAAAAACATGGTTTGGAGCCTTTTGCTTCTATGGACCGACGGCGTGGACAAAACTCCCATTATACATTCGACAGGCAGCCTCTGTAGACTTTTTTAAAGCACAACTCAAGACGTACTTCTATGCACTTGCTTTTAACTGATTCTCTGTGTTTTTATATTTTATGATTTTATATTTTATTTTATATTTTTCTGCTTCTTTGATGTATTTTAATGATCTCTTTAAATTATACCCACTATTTTTTGTCCTCTTCTCTATTGCAATGTAAAGCACTTTGAGCTGCATTTTATGTCATAAAAGGTGCTATACAAATAAAGATTATTATTATTATTATTATTATAGTGCAAGGACACGCTGTGATCGGACCGGTGCGTAGCCACTTTTGGGGGGGACTTGGGGGTGGGAGGAACACTCTTGCCAGAACATGATGTACTACAGTATGACTATTCTGTGCCATCAAGGGTGAACTCGATCAACACAGAGTGGCTCTTAAAGAAACTGCTGGGGACGGCATCAACTCCGGCGTGGTCAAAAACTACACTTTATTGGCTGGGAAAACAGTCTGCAGTTATTGCAGGCGTTGGCCACAGAAGCAAGGCGTGGTTATTAAGCACAGTCACAGGGATTTAGAATGTTGCAAAATAAGTTATTTACTGACAAAACTTTTGAGAACCACTGAACTGAACTGAACACTGTACATACATCTATACACAATTACCGCGATTGCCGAAGATCTACGTCAATCAAACTCAGTCACGCTTCCCGTGCACTGCTTAGACCTTTGGCAAGCTTAACGGTCCCCAACTGTATGATTACGGCCCTAATGGTACATACTGTATTGGCTCTGAGAAGTTACACAGCGAGACCCGCGGGTTCAATTCCCGAGCCCGACTGGACTTTACTGCACTGTGCCACTCCCAGACCTATCACTCAATCAGTTCTATATTTCTAGTTCAAATAAATGACACCAAGACAAAATTTTAGAACTAAATATTAATAAATAACTAAAATCTCACAATAATGAAATATTGCAATAATTAAATATTGTGAATATTTTCATAGAAAATATGAAAAATGGAAATTCCAATTTGAGAGCCTATTGGATTAAATATAAACAACTTCATAAACGTGTGTGTGTGTGTGTGTGTGTGTGTGTGTGTGTGTGTGTGTGTGTGTGTGTGTGTGTGTGTGTGTGTGCGTGTGTGTGTGTGCTGTGTTGTGTTTGCGCAACGCACAATGCGCATGCATGTGTGTGTGTGTGTGTGTGTGTGTGTGTGTGTGTGTGTGTGTGTGTGTGTGTGTGTGTGTGTGTGTGTTGTGCGTGCGTGCGTGCGTGTGTGTGCCTACACATGCTTTAATGATTGGGTCCTGGCAGTGGGGGGGGGGGGGTCTTTGCAGCCGTGCTAATTCGGTGGTTCTTTTCTGTGTATACGCCTGCTGTTGTGAAACTCAATAGAAAATGTGCCGAAGCAGAAACCCAACTGTCAACTGTTATCATCTCCTAGATCTGATCTATATGGAGCAGGCCAGCCACTCGTCCCAAACTCCTTCTCCCTTCCTGCTACAAAACTCTGGAACTCTGGTAGCCTGGGTTCAGCCCACAGACCCTATCTACTCCGTTTCGCCCCGCCCACTCAGCTGGGTTCTGTGGTCTGGTGTTGTGATGAAGAGTTTCGATTTATCTCGTCTGGAAAAACGGCTCGGCCAATGAGCTGGAGTTGGAGGCGGGTCTAAAAAAATAGCCAATCAACACGAGGATCATCTAACTGCCACAACAGAACAGTTTCCCATAAAAAACAGCACACATCCATTCAGTTTCATTGTAACTAAAGTTTCATTGTAACTAGAGTTTCATTGTAACTAGAGTTTCATTGTAACTAGAGTTTAACTGCTAGTTAACTGTTAGTTAACTACTAGTTAACTGTTGTTGTCGACTGCAAACAACGTCTCAGTGATTGGTCGAGGGAAAATCAAGGGCCCGCCTCCTTGTAAATCGGTTACAATGGGGCCAATGTCAGACTCTTGAGCCATGGCTCAGAGTCTGACAATCAGGCTAGAACTCTGGCACTTCCAAGGGCTTCAGTTCAGGGGGAGCTTGGGGAGAGCGGAGCTCCAGTAAGCGTCACGTTGTGCAGCTCCGGTTACCCGCCACTGCAGCTCACCTAACCATAGAGGCAGCTCCGCAGGGGCGGATCTAGGCATGGGGGGGGGGCAATGCCCCCCTAAATACCCAGTCTGCCCCCCACAAACACGATGCCATGCAAAACAACCCAAGATATTTCAAATTAAGTGGCTTTATTTAAAATGACGTGAAACACTACTACTGCTACTAACTAACTACAGCTGTGTCACCACTAAACCAACAGCATTTCATCATTGAAAACAGAAAACTCTCTGAGTCAGACCTTTAGCTTTATGCATGCTGCGTGTCTGTTGCAACTTCAACAACAACAACTGATGTTATTATTGATGCTTTACTTGACTAATAAAAGTCCTGTGTAAAAAAAGTCCATGGTATGGGGGCGACTTCATCGCCCGTGGCGCGAAGCGTCACGGGCGATGAAGCCGCCCCCATACCATTTTCTCTTGCGCCTCCAACATGTTCTCTTGCCCCCCCAAATGGGACATGTTACATCCGCCCCTGCAGCTCCGCTACCTCTATAGGGTGTGTATTCTGGCACCCAAATGCCCACTACCATATTAAGATCTGACCCAGTGGTTTTTAACCTTTTTCATACCAGGGCCCACTATTTATTCTGCATTTTAGCCATGGACCACCATTTGATGTTGAGTTTAGTCTCTTCTGACCCAAAACCAAGTTTGTGTCTACAAGTTTGTGTCTACAATTTAGTAGTATTAACTGGCAAAACGTTGGTCAAACTAACACTTATTTATACATTTTCTAATTGTGTAGATTCTTGAGAATTAAAAAGTAATTCAGATGATTAAATATGAATTAACTCTTGAGTTACAGATCTATAAGGTTCCATTTGGTTACCAACTGTCCATCATTTAGCTGGGGACCACCTGCAATCCTCCCAGGGACCATTGGTAGTCCCCGGACCACTGGTTGAACATGTCGACACATTTTAACCCAGTTGAAGTTGATGACATGAATGGGATTTAATATGGACCAGCAGACGAGTCACAAAAATACATCATGTAATAATTGCTATGACCTCATGAACAAATTATCGACACAGACAAATTAAAGACGACGCGTCGATATATAATTACAACGCCGCATTGAAAGAGTAGAATACTAGTTTCTCTGAACTGACATTCTGTGAGACTGGAGCTGGGAAGTAGAGGAGTAGGCAGAAATGCACTGGATAATAGTACCACAGTACAACATAAAAATTACAGAGTCTTTGAGATGAGCCTATACCAGGGGTTTTCAACCTTTTTGACTCCAGGGACCACCATTTATTCAGCATTTGAGCCACGGACCACTATTTGATTACATGCTCACACCAAAGAACTAAAATTATAGAATTCTTTTGGTTTAGTTCACAATTCCAGGCTGGATTTTGCAGACAAAACAGTGTAGACGTCTTAGTTAAATAATGCTTCAGATGATGAATATTTTAACTCTTGAGAGTGTAAAAATGAAACCAAATGGACCCGCAAGGGTCCATTTGGTTTCATTTTCACACTCTCAAGAGTTACATTTGGTTAACCAACTTTCCATCATTTTGCCTGGGGACCACCTGGAACACTTTCAAGGACCACTGGTAGTCCCCGGACCACCTGTTGAAAACCCCTGCTCTAATCTATAACCCTAACCTTGCCTGTGGCAGCATCACACTGTGGCCATGCATTCCCCAGCCATTCTCCGTGTCCACTACCGCTCCTGCTAATAGCGCGTGACCGTCCAGGCGCGCGCTGTAACTAAGCTATTAGCTTTTAACATCAACTTTAATCACTTTTCTGCCCCGTGGAGTCGAGGGGACGCCGTGATGGGGCCAGACGACTGCAGCAGGAGGTGAGAGCAGGGGAGGCCAGGACACCAGACCGGATGTGATGAGACTGAAACTACGAAAGAAAAGAAAAGCTCATTGACTAGGCATGTCACAGTATTACGCCAGTATTTATACATTCATATAACTGGGAACTACTTTCTTTAGCTGGGAACGACATTCATGTAACTGGGAACTACATTCTTTAGCTGGGAACTGCCTTGTTTCGCTGGAAACTACTTTCATTAGCTGGGTGACTTACAGATGACATTGTGCTACTGTGAAATATTTTAATTGGTACTCGTCAGACTTCTTGTGTTAGTATAATTGTAACCGTTTTAGAAAAAGCAATAAGCCACTTGAGTTTGAAGGTTACCATGGATTTTACCAACACGGTAAAATACATGGTAACCTGGCTTATTGCTTTAATAGTATAGTATAGTATAGTATAGTATAGTATAGTATAGTATAGTATAGTATAGTATAGTATAGTATAGTATAGTATAGTATAGTATAGTATAGTATAGTATACAGTAGTATAGTATAGTATAGTATAGTATAGTATAGTATAGTATAGTATAGTATAGTATAGTATAGCAGATATCTATATCTACAGTATATCAATATATCTGTCTGATGAGGTGAGGGACACTGAATGAATAGTTCAACAAGTTCAAGTCCAAGTAAAGAATAGCAATGATATATTCTTTAGAGTACGTGCCACAATCTCCCAACAAAGTAACCCAGTTTGGGGGGCTTTTTTTTGTATCAGCGAAGGCGATAAGGTGCTGTATACTTTCCACCACGCAAATATACATGGTAACCTTGAGCGCCGCTGAGACGTATGGCGCAAAGTGCCGACGACAGTGGAAAACATCTTCTGACTCTCTGTTCAGAGAGATGAAACGACTCCATACGGTGGTAGAACACACTTCATTATTCATTACACGGATGGCAGAGATTTTATCATTCAAGACGCTGAAACATACAGTAGTGCACGCAAACACACGCACACATGCACGCACACGTCACCATTAGGATGACCACATCCAAACTGTTCATTTGAGGGACAGAAGTGTTGCATGTGTGGGACAAGTGGAGTGGGGCAAACAGGACAGAATGTAGTTGGCAAATTATTAAGGGCTTGATGTCAATATTCCAAAAAAAATATTTCAGGATTTTATTTCACATATACCAAAAAACAGCTGATCTAAAACCAAAATAGCTGACCTAAAATCTATTTTTGATATGACAGTATGTGATGTGGCCTCTCTAGAGTGAGTGTGGAAATATAGTGGTACCATGGAGGGATTTTCAAAAACATAGCAGGAAATGAAACAACAGAAATCTGACTATTAGTTAGGGCACTACAAATTATTAGGGCATTTGAACACTGATGCCGGCCAGTTACAATGTGGGACAGATTCTCAATTTGTGGGACGCTTGAAAAGTCTCGAAAATGAGGGACTGTCCCACGCAAAGAGGGACATATGGTCACCCTAATCACCATATGGCCAACATGGACAGAGCGAGATAAGACGACACATGGGAGCAAAGCTAAGGAAAGGAGTCTTAGTTTGGTCTTAAAACAGACATGTACAGTTGGCTGTCACAACAACAAAGAGAACAGAAACAATATGATCACAGAGGTGCAGAGTAAACATATAGTAGTATAGTATATTAAAAAAATAACCACAGATACCTCATAACAGGGTTTTTCAACCTTTTTGACAGCAGGGACCACCATTTACTCAGCATTTGAGCCACGGACCACCATTTGCCGACATTTCAGCCCTAAAGACCTAAAAACTAAAGAATTCTTTTGGTTTTCAATCATTTCAGGCTGGATTTTACAAACAAAAGAGTTATAGACTTCTTAATTAAATAGTGCTAATTCAGATGATGGATATTTTAACTCTTGAGAGTTACATCTGGTTAACCAATTTTCCATCATTTATCCTGGGACCGCCTGGAACCCTCTCAAGGACCACTGGTGGTCCCCGGACCACGGGTTGAAAACCCCTGCCTTATAATATAGCCCTAAAGAAAAAAAAATCGAACCATTGTTAACACTACGGCTGCAACTAACGATTATTTTCATGATCAATCCATTGGCTGATTGGCCTAACCTAAGTTTTCTGGGAAAAAAAAAAAAAAAAAAAAAAAAAAAAAAAAAAAAAATATATATATATATATATATATATATATATATATATATATATATATATATATATTATATATATATATATATATATATAGATAGATAGATAGATATAGCAGCTTCACAAAAATTGAATTCATCAATAGCGTACATACTGTACAGAATCCAAAAATCGATTCCCGGCCGGAATGTGTTAACCTTAGAAATGTATGTTATTCTAGACGTCTAACAAAGAGGTAGTTCGTTCAAAAATACATTTGATTAGCTGCCGATTAGGCCGTGTGTGCGCACACACACACACACACACACACACACACACACACGTTCAACCAGGCATAAAACATTCAAAGTGTTACTGTCATACTGTATGGTGAAAGAGTCACTTTCATGCATGCATTAATATATCAGTGCACTCATAGTGGCCTAGATGACCGTCATCGTCTACTAAAGGAGCTGCATGTTTATACAACCATGGCTTAAAGGGGAAATAACATGAAATTCAACTTTTCTTTTTTATTAGTGTATTTATTTGGTGCTCGCATGCAGGGGCGGATCTAGGCATGGGCATGGGGGGGCAATGCCCTCCTAAATGCCCAGTCTGCCCCACCAAACACGATGGCATGCAAAACAACCCAAGATATTTCAAATTAAAGTGCTGATATTTAAAATGATTTGAAACACTACTATACTGCTGTCACTCCCATCACTCATAAGAACGAAGCAAGTTGTTCTTTACTGGCAGTTTATTAAAGACCATCTTCATAGCAGCAACAACGGCCATAACAAACCAACGTCGAACTAAATTAAACACAAAAAATAAACAAACCATCAGAAATCCATAAACATTTACACGTAATGGAACATTTGAACAAACAAGAAAATGCATATTTTGGACAATATCGTACCTCACTGGCAGCAGTTCAGTGACGGGAATGCGTGCAGTTAACAACATTAGAGCCCAAAGAACACATAACTGTAACAAAAAATATCAATTAAGCTCATGATGAAACTATAAACTCAAAATACATACATAATCTTGTTGGCTTGACATAGAAACATACCTTGCTAAAGACAACACGTTGCTTGCAGGCAACATCCCTCTCACGGACGTGCTGCAAAGTGACCTGTGCTACTGAGCTTCTATCAGACAACCTTATATGCCTTGACAATAGACCGGAAATCACCTGAACGATCCACTTCCGTTCTCCAATACATTAAGAAACCATGTTCAGAACAATTTAGTTATTTAATAAAGGTACAAAAATATATATAACAAACTGACATTGCCATGACTGACATGGCAGTCATATACTGCTACTAAGTAACTACAATTGTGTCACCACTAAACCAACAGCATGTCATCATTGAAAACAGAAAACTCTCTTGAGTCAGACCTTTAGCTTTATGCATCCTGTGTGGAAACTGGAAAATGTTACATCCGCCCGTGCTTGCATGTGTGTTTTCTATCCCCACAAATGATCTAGTTTGAACAATCATTCTTTCATATCCTAGAGGAGCTTTCATGTAAATTGCTCTCAGGAACAACTTGTTTGATTTTGGCCTCATAATGATGTCATCAATGCATCCTGCTTTGTATAATTGCCCCTCTCCGTCACTCTTCAATTCCACATTTTCCACGACAGGGGTAGGGAGAGACCTATGTCTCGGGAGCCAGATGTGGCTCTTTAGTCCAGTAGTAATAGGGTTACACCCGGAACAAATTAGTAACAAGCTGAATTTTTCAGGATTTTTTGTATTGGAACTTTCCATGAAATCCAATATGGCTGCCCAATATGGCGACCACAATATTAGTGTATTGGCTATTAGATATAATGGGGGGTGAATAGGGCAAAATTTTAAACTGAGAGATATTTCTACGAAACTTCCCAGGTCGATCAATTATATAAATACAAACATTTTTTTGTATTGGAACATGAAATTCAATATGTATACAGTATATAATATCCATTTTGGACGCCATCTTGAATATCTCGGAGAGCACAAGGGGGATTCACGGGGACTTTTAGTATGTCATTCCTAAAGGTATTCTGAACATATCCTGAAAATTTCAGCTTGTTTCTAATTCGTTCCGGGTTTGACTGCATTTTGAGCTAATGCTCTTGGACTACTTTTGATGGCTGCATCTGGATCGCGGACAAATCTTGAATTATTAGAAATTTCAGTGGGAAAGTGGCAAACATACACTTGTTGTGTATCCAATCTATTTATATATCATTCGCATAGGCATTGCAGATGAGGCAGACTCAGGTATTTTGCTCTGCTGCCAAAAATAGTGGCCGATGTGCGCATGTGCAAGAAGTTCCATACAACAAACTAATTGCATTAACTAAAAATAAACCCTTTTGAGAAGTTGGCTAAAAGACAAAAAAGGACAAGTAGTATCACACTTTTCAGCAGGAATGGACAGAGGAATTTGCTTTTGTGGAGAGAACAGGTTCTGCAGTGTGTCTACGCGTTTTGGTGTTTTATCTGTTGAAAAATAGCAGATCAACAAGCTCATGTCGCGCCACCGAGTGGCGCGACATGAGCTTGTTGTTCTGCTATTTTTGAAAAATTGTGAAAATGTGCTGCAAATCTCTGAATATGTTATTTTGGAAGCAAACATTTTTAACTCATTTTTTTGCATCTGGGGGATCCCTAGAACAACATGTTTTCAGATGGGGGTCTGCAGCCAAATATGGATAATTCTGGTGGTCCTTGGCTTGGCCTTGGACACAGGAACACAGATTTTTCAGAAAAACTAGAATCTAATGTCAGAGACTATAGAATCTACTGTCAAAAACTCTGGCGTCAGAAACTAAATTCTAGTGTCCAAAAGTAGATCCTATCATCAGAAACTATAATTTAGTGTCAATAACTAGAATCTAGTGTCGGAAACTACTGTAGAATCTAGCGTCAAAAGCTAGAATGTTGCTGCAGCTATAATCTGGTGTCAGGAAACAAAATGGGTTAAAATAGCAACAGCATAATGCTATTAAAAATAACTCAGACTTGTTGTTGAAATTAGATGAAACGCATCAATTTACCTGTATTTTAGGTTTTAAAAAAATTGTATGGCTCTCACAGAATTTCATTTAAAAATGTGGGGTTTTTTGGCTCTCTCAACCAAAAAGGTTCCCGACCGCTGGTTTATATATGCCCATCATTGTTGATTTTCCGAGTTGACATGGAATTTAAACAAGCCTGGTTTTATCTAGCACCAGTAGTATTAAAAACAGTTTTAGATATTTGCGTATAAATAAGAACAGCACAGCCAGGTGTGTAGGAAAAGCATGCAGGTGTTTAAATTTCACTGTGTGAAATAGAGATCTAAATCCCCACGGCCATTTTCTTCACTGTCAGGGCATAAACCTCACATCTCCCTCGCTCCGACCTTTTCTATTGTCGTAAATCAATGGTTTTCAACCTTTTTCATCCCAGGGACCACCATTTATTCAGCATTTGAGCCACGGACCACCATTTGAGGACATTTTAGCCCCACAGACCCCCCAAACTAGAGATTTCCTTTGCTTCTGTCCATGACCATTAATCTTCTAGTTGTATAGATTAGGACTAATTCACATGATGAATATTTTAACTCTTGAGAGCGTAAAAATGAAACCAAATGGACCCGCAAGGGTCCATTTGGTTTCATTTTTACGTTCTCAAGAGTTACATCTGGTTAAACAACTTAGCTGGGGACCACCTGGAACCTTTCAAGGACCACTGGTGGTCCCCGGACCACGTGTTGAAAACCCCTGTCGTAAATCAATGCCTTACCTTTACTTTGTCGCACAAGCTGTGAGCTTGTAGCTCTGGTATTTTTTTACTATATCAACGGTTTTCTAAATTATATTTAAAAAGGAAGCGGTACTGTATATGGACATGTATGAGGTTTCCAGGTGACAGCGGTGCTTTATAATGCTGAGGGCTACTAATGACTGCTGTGTGTGTGTGTGTGGGTGTGTGTGTGTGTGTTGTGTTTGTGTGTGTGTGTGTGTGTGGGTGTGCGTGCGTGAGCGTTGCATCCTTAATGCGCTGCCACCGCAAACTCCATCATTTGTTCTCATTAGAAGTGTTGAGAAAAAGAAAGTACTCTAAATGTTACTTAAGTAAGAGTATCACTACCGCAGTTCAGAAATTCGTCCACCGATGAGGGAGTCCAAGGCACATAGAAACGGCAGGCTTTCTATTCATGGAAGTTGTGATGCGAAGACGGAAGCCATCGTTCTCACAATAACAAGATTGATTAGAAACTGTGTTAAAAAACTGCCTTACATTGGTGTAGAGCAGGGGTTTTCAACAGGTGGTCCGGGGACTACCAGTGGTCCCTGAGAGCGTTCCAGGTGGTCCCCAGCTAAATTGTTTAACCAGATGTAACTCTTGAGAACGTAAAAATGAAACCAAATGGACCCTGGCGGGTCCATTTGGTTTCGTTTTTACACTCTCAAGAGTTAAAATATTCATCATCTGAACTAGCCCAAATGTACACAACTGGAGATCTATGTTTGCCTGTTATGTTTCCGAAATCCAGCCTGGAATTGTAGATAAAAAAGAAGAAATCTTTGGGTTTTGGGGTCTGTGGGGCTAAAATGCCCTCAAATGGTGGTCCGTGGCTCAAATGCTGAATAAATGGTGGTCCTTGGTGTCAAAAAGGTTGAAAACCCCTGGTGTAGAGGTTTCTGAGCTACTGACAGCCCTCCTATGAGACACATAGACTACCCAATAGAAAATAAACGTGCCCTAGCCTATTTTATCATGGTAAATGAACATTTGAGGACCAATTATATGAAGATACTAGGCTGGAAAAGTAGTCAAGAGGTCGCTTCAGCATGCATGTGATCACAGTACTCATTATGCTCCTTTTCACAAGTTTTCAAATGTATAAAACCGTTAACTGACAAGTGGAAATACTTTAGTAAAGTAAAAAAAAAAAAAAAAAAAAAAAAAAAAAAGTTAAAGGTCCAGAGCCCGCAAATGTTTTGCTTCGTTGATTTGTTGACAACAACAAAGTTCTGGACTATTTGCAGGACTGGAAGCAAGTGCTTGTTTGCAGGGAAGCAGCTGTAGCATGAAAGTAGAAGCAACGCAGAGGGGAAGGGCAAAACATATAGCTATATATGTATCCATTTTGATTTTAGCTAAAAAAAAAATATATATATATATATATATATATATATATATATATATATATATATTATATATATATATATATATATATATATATATATATATATATATATATATATATATATATATATACATACATACCTTTAATGGAGGAAAGGTGATAAGGAACACGCACATCAAAAAAAAACAATTTTGGTAGGGTGCTAGATTAAACATATACCATGAACCGTTAAGGTCTGAGGGAGGGCTTCGGCTCGGAACGTCACCATATAAATAAATCATCATTCGGGAGCATCAAAATGGTGTACAGATTTTCTTTGTTTTGTTTAGTCCATTACCTTTAAAGGTAGGGGAAGTGATTTCACCCACAGTTTTTTTTTTTTTTTTGTTCGACGGGTATAACGTGAAAATAGCAGATCTACGAGCTCACACTGCCTGACATTTAAAAAATATATGTCTTATAATATAAGTCTATCTGCTGTTTCTCTTCGTTCACCTCAAGGTGATTTTCACAGTAAAACGGTTTGACCTCAAAGGTCTTCTCCAGGTACATAAGGTACCCGGCCAACAAAGCCCTTTATTTTGGGTCAAGAAGTGACTATTAAAATTCACCTTGGGAGCAAAAAAAAGCAAGTGTGCAGATACTATCTTTTCTCATTCTTTTTTTTTTTTTATAATCAGGTACCGACATTTTTTTTTTTTTTTTTTGGATGAGTGTGCATTCCTTTGGACTCCTTCGCTCTCCAAAGCACACATCTCCTGTGCATAATTATGCCCGTGAGAGTTGTACCAGTATCTAATATTAGTGGCGGATCGGAGCTTTGCTGCAGCGTCTCACCTGAGTGAGTTAACCGATTGTGTCCTGATCTGATTCTAGTTTCTGATGCTAGACTCTAGTTCACATCGCTAGATTCTAGTTTCCGACGCTAAATTATATTTCCTCATGCTAGATTCTAGTCCCTCACAGTAGATTCTAGTCCCTCTCAGTAGATTGTAGTTCTGAAGTCATATTCCAGTTTCTGACACTAGATTCTAGTTCCTGACACTAGATTCTAGTCCATGACACTACATTCTAGTTTGTGACACTAAATTCTAGTCCCTGGCGCGAGGTTCTAGTTTTTCTGGAAAAATCTCTTTCTGTGTCAGTGATGCTTAACATATTTCATAGGAAGGACCCCAAAAAATATCTATTATTTAGCTGCAGAACCTCATCTAAAAACATGTCCCCAGAAGCAAAGATTTGAGTTGAAAATGTTTGCTTCCGAAATAATGTATTCAAAGACTTGCACCACATTTTCACAATTTTTCAAAAATAGCAGAACTACAAGCTCATATCGCGCCACTCGGTGGCGCGATATGAGCTTGTAGATCTGCTATTTTTTCAACAGGTAAAAACAGCTAAAACAGGGTTAAACACAGCGCCAGAAGAGATCCCTAGTGGCGCGCTAATTTTAAGTAAGGAACAATATCACTAATCTGCCACCGCAGTCATCCTCATATCCCCCTCAGTGGCTTCTGTCTAAAATGCACAAACAGTATGACAACCTGCCTCACTAAAGTGTCACCCTGCGATTCCCCACTGGCACACAGTGTATGTATAATAATATAGGCTATTCAGCTATATACATTATGGAACAGACGTTTCTATAAAATATATGGTATACAAGACGGGGAAATAGTTTTCATTTTGCCAACAACACAGTCGGGATTTCCATGGATTTCCATTCATTGGGCACTCGTACCGGTGGAGGAAAAGATTTCTGTCTACTCAAATGATTATCAATAATGCAATGCACGTTGTATGTATGTACAATGTACAATGTAGTGTATATTATAATTAAAGGTTTAGAGTACCCATGTGAAACGCAGTTCACAGCCACAAGCGCTAGAATATGGAGGGAATTCTGCTGGAAAAAAATACTGTTGGATATTTTATAACCCCAAACGTTACAGCAAAAAATGCAAGCAAGAAAACAGCCAGCAGACATATTATTCTGGAGCCATTGTACCACTGGCAGAGACCAGTAAAAAAAAACGAAACCAATACCGAGCGGAAGTTCAAACTGTTCGACAAACTGTTCATTATCTGTGATAAAAAAAAGGAAAAAAAAATGACTATCATTGCAATCAATATTGAGCCGGCGCACGTCCCATTTCTCAACCCGAAATGATATCATAAAAACTATGTCTATATTCGAGTTCATTCTGCAGGAGGTGAACTAGAAATAGTTCCCAGACAGGCTGCAGCAACTCCCCTTCGGGCACTCTCTCCAAACTTCCTCGAAAAAAAGTACGTCCAGCAATAAGCAGCGCCCACACTATCTGTCTGCCAGGCGACAGGCACACAATGCCGCCACACACACACACACACACCACACACACACCACACACACACACACACACACACACACACACACACACACACACACACACACACACACACACAGTGCCGGCAAAAAAAGAAAAATATGTAGGGTATTGCCCAATTTATGCAGCCCGGAGGGCCTCTCAGGGTTGTCACTGAATAGTAGCAGATCTGCAAGCTTATACCACGCGGCGGCCACGGGCGCGACGCGTCGTGAGCTTGCGGATCTGCTATCCCTGCCGTCGTTATGACCGGGGTGTATAAATTGGGCTTAAGGGCGGCAAGAGATGTGGGCTGATGCCGGCCTGTCAACATTCAAATCAGGACAAACTGTCACACCATCCCCCCTGAGGAGAGAAGAACACCGTTATCCAACTCAGCAGTTTCTCAAAATACATACATATATACCTCACACGGTAGCAGCAATACGCCTGCATGGACCAAACACATTCTCTCATTCTAGAGCCCCCAGTAAGTTCTCTTCTCTTTTTTTTTTTTGCTGCAACTTGTCCCGCGGTGAATATTAAGCTGACTGCAGGAATCTGGCTGACATCAGCGCCGCTTCGGGGACAGATAAAGACGGAAGGAAGGTGTCAGGAAGTGTCACCGGTGACAACGTGATGAGCGAGAGAGAGAGAGAGAGAGCCCCCAGCGACTGGCAGACCGGCTGTGACCACCATGGCATCCATTTTGTGTCCAGAGAGAGAGAGAGAGAGAGAGAGCGGGGAAATTTGGATGAGAGGCCAAAA